>PVJL010000398.1:0-45000 GCA_004026885.1 Lyroderma lyra | reverse complement strand
TAATCACAGTTTGGTTTCCCTACACTGGATTTTTACACACAAAGCCATTTATTTCAGAATGTGCCACTGTACATGTCTGTATTTCAATAAAAGTGCTCTTTTTAGATAAGAATTAGAGCCCCTCGCTCATGCCTAGAATTTCTTTACATCTATCACTTTTCTCATGCCATGTACAATTCATTTCTTTGTTAATTTCTATTTATGGCATTAAAATATTTCACAGGTAACAACTTAATCAAAATGTACTTGCAGAAAAAAATCTTTGATATATGCTTTTATAATCCTTGTTTTTGAAAGAAGAAAATGAACCCTCCAAAATGTTAAGTGACACAATAATAAAAGTATCTACTTCATAAAAGTTTCACAAGGATTACTATTACTTAATGTAAAGTGTCTGGCACATATTGGACTTTCAATAAATTATTATCTTTATTTTTAATGTATCGAAAAGAGAGCTGTTCTAAAAGATTTGTGATTAATTTAGTGAAATTTTTACTTGTTAAAATAAAGCATCTTTGGATACTTGCACACAATTTTGACTACAATATTATTAAATAGTAGGCTCTTCACTCCCTTGAATTTAGGAAAGATACCAGCTAACCACAATATTAGGCACAACAGAATGAATATTAAGCTGATGCCTCCCGCTTCACACTTTCAAGGTTAAAAGTCCAGATCCTGTCTAACTGCCAAAAAAAAAAAAAAATGCAGTGAAATTTATATTAATAATCACTGAGTATTAAACTCTGCATTATTGTCCTGTACTCACTTCCAAGGAGCCACCTGAAAAAGAGCATGACAGGCCTTAGAGAGAAGATCCAACTCTGTTACAACTGACTCTGCCCTACTAGAAGCCATTTCTTTTTGCAAGTTCCAAATTCCTCCCAGAGGGGTTAAAGAGGAGATAATACACAAGGCTGTGCATGGATGCACAGATAAAACCAATCTGATACATCTTCTGGAGCCCTGGAACAAGCTTTAGATTCATAGTCTCCTATACCAATGTGCCTACTTGACATGTCCACTTAAACATCTCAATCTTAACTGTCCAAAACCAAACTCTTCATTGTCACCCTTCCTAAATTTCTTTCACCTCCAGTCATCCTCATGTCAACAAGTCCCATGACCAGTTGCTCAAAGCAAAAACACTAGAGTCACCTTCTGACCATTTATGTTGGACTTTTGGCTGAAAACTATGATGACAATGAGAATTCGAAATTGCCTGTGACTTTATTCAATGCTCGTTTAGATACAAAGACAATATAAGCTTTTGATGCCTAAATGAGTTAAGACTGAATTAGGAAGTTCCCCTAGTTTAGCAGTTGCTAATTTACCCACACCAAATAGGTACACAATATTTGGACACACAATCTCTCTCTCTCCCTCAAATACAAAACGGGAGTCATTCTTGATTTTCTTCCTCTCACAACTTCCATCCAATTGAACATGAAATCCTTTAGGACCTCCCCCCAACTATATTCCAAATATATTCTTTCTAATCTAGTCCACGCCACCATCACCTGTCACCTGTACTGCTACAAGAACTTCCAACTTCAGTGTTTTCATTGTTTCTCCACACAGCTTTTTTAAATGAAATAATTCACACATATAAAAAAAAAGTAATGAATACCCAGGTATCCACCACCCAACATTTTGTCATATTTGCTCCAGTTCTTTTTCTTTAATAAATAAAATATAAAACTGAACTACTTATGTACCCATCCCAGGTTCCATTCTCATTACTCCAACCTCAGAGATAATGGCTGTCCTGAGTTTAGTGATTTTTCATTTCCATGAATGAGATTTTGTTTTTATTAAATGCTTACATTCATGCATATTAGTTAGGATTGAGTTCAGCTGCATGTAAGAGAAAACCCAAATACCAGTGGTTTAAAGGAAAACGGAAGTTTATTTTTCTTACATAATTGAGAGATTTGGAGTAGGCAGTTGAGATAGTGAAGTTGGTTTAGTGTCAGGGTTAAATTCTTTGGGATTCTCTTGATTTTCCCCTAGTGATTGCAATATAGTTGTTCCAAGTTTAGTCATTGTGACCCATGTCCAGGCAGGAGGAAAGAAAGAGCCAAGAGCCAAGGACTAAAGAGTATGTGTCAGTTGAATTTTTCCTCTTTTTAAAGGATATTTTTCAAAAGCCCTACCCAACAACTTCCCCTTACATCCTATTTTCAGACCATTTTCACTATATATACACACATATATATATGTGTGTGTGTATATATATACATATATATACACACATATATATACACACACACACATATATATACACATATATGTATATATATATAGCTGCAAGAGAAGCTCAAAAATGCAGTTTCTCACCTGGACATGTTCTCACCACAATAAAAGCAGGTTTCCGCTAACATGAAAAAGGAGGGACTAGATATTGCGTAGAGAACTACCAGTCTTTTTACAATATTTTCCCGTAATAATATATTGATTTGAATGCTTTTAAATTTTACATAAAGAAAATCACACGTAAATGAAATTATATTGTGTTACCTCCTACAATTTTCTTTTTTTTTTTTTTGCTCAACTTCACGTTTTTGAGATTCACTTACATTGCTATAACTAATTCATTCATTTTCATTGCTTTAAAACACTCCCCTTATGAATATACCACAATTTATTAATCCATTCTCTCTAATCTAAGGTACACTAGATGGTTATAAGCTTTGCAGTGAACATACATCCTCTGTGTGTTTCCCCCATACCACATCCCTTGTGAGCTAGCCTCCACTTGCCTCTCCAATCTCATCTAGTTCCACTCTCCTTGTTCACTGTGCTCCATACACACTGGCCTCTTTTCAAGTCCTAATATGCCAATCAGTTTGCTTCCTCAGGGCCAGGGGCTGCTCCAGGTTTTGTAGATACCGAAGCTCATTCAATTTAGGTATAATTATATACAATTAAGTGTAAGACATTGGAAGGAACCAAGGCAATTGAGATGCCCTGATACTTAAGTGACATTTATCTTCATGGACAATCCACCTCTGCTCAGGAGCTTTGAAATTCTATCCTTTCTGCTTGGAATGTTATTGCCCAAGATGTTCTTCCCCAAGCTCCATTTCATTATCAAGTCTGTGGCAGAGACTGTTAGTCCTTCAATATCTACTCTCCCCTTCTGCATAGTAATAGTTTTAGCTGAGTGTTACTACCCAGTTTTGATTACCCAAATGAAAACTACATTTTGTAGCAGACAACTAGTTGTGGCCCTGTGACTATGTTCTTGCTCGGTTCTAGGATATGATGTGTTCAATTTGGGGCTGATTTCCTTTAAAAGGACACATTTTTACAAAGGAATGTCCTTCTTCCTCCCCTTTCCCCCTTCCCATGAGCCAAATTGTGGACCTAGTGGTTAGTCATCTTGTACCACATGATGACACTCAAGGAATGATAGAGCAATAACAGCATAGAAGGAACGTAGGCCCCAGATAATTAGTGAAGCAGAACTACCAAAAAACTTGGTAAGAAAAAAATTAACTATCATGTTTTAAGCCTCTGTAATTTTTTGATTCTCTGTCAGTCAGTCAAATCTATACCCAATACATGGTCTTGGTTCAAATATAATTTCCCCGCCAAGCCTTCTCTAACTACCCCATCTAAAGCAGCTCTACCTTCTTTCTCATATAGACCAAGTCTCTCTCCAGCACATCAGCCTACCTTATTTTCTTCATTGAATTTATCATCTCCATTAAGTATTGTTGTTTGTTTGTTTGTTTACAATAATCTATCTCTCCTCACTAAAAAATAAATTTTGTGGAGGTAGGGACATCGTCTACCTTGGTAATTGCTGTATACCCGGTGCCTAGAACAGTGCCTGATATAAAATAAGTACTTAATAATTATTTGTTGAATCAATTAAAAAATGAATGAACAAAAAAAACACGAATGAGTTTCCACTAGACTGTATGCTGTATGAAGGCAGGGACAATGTCTAATTGTTTATTGTCACATCAGTAGGAACAAACTGTCCAATATACTTTGTATAATGTATGAATCCATTGACAAGTAAATGAATAAGAATGAATACATTCCCATGTGCTCTTCTGAACTGAGACAATAATAAAAATTTAATCATGAATATAATTTCACTTTTTAAAAGATGTTTCAAAATCTAGCTTCCTAGGGAAATCTTTTGTTTATTAGGGAATAAGAAAAATAGTAGTACTACTATAGATAACTGAATATAAAATATTTAAAGAAAAAATTAATTTCTTCAAAATGTCTCACGTGATTAATTTAAAATGTAAATACCAATAAATTAGCTGATATTTATTAAGGGTTTATTATATGCCAGGCACTGTATTAAATGGCTCTTATCTATTACCTCATTTAATTATCATAACAATACTGTGAGTAGGTAATAGGAGTCCCTGATCCTTATCTGAACCTCTTAGAGGCCAAATATATTTTGGCATTCAGAATTTTTTAGAATATTAATAGAGTACATATACTACATGTAGGACTCTTAGCAGGATCTGGGGCAGCATCCCATAGCCAAATACATAAATATTTCTGCAGAAAGACATGAATATCACCAATTAGTGGGTACATAAAGACTATAAGTAACGTCTCATCCATTTTAGTTAGATTCTTCTCAAATTCAGATCAGAGCAGGTTTTCCTGGCAAATGAGTTACCAAATCTTTTGTCTTTCAGAGACTCTGTATTTTAGAATTACAAATAAAAGACTGTGAGTTTGTATAATCATCCCAGTTTCATAGGTAAAGACACTAAAACTGAAGAACTTGTCCAAGGCCACGAAGATAATAAAGAGCAGTGAGCTTGAACCCAGACAATCTGGTTGAAAATTTACCATGCTTAACCATTTTATTACTATAAATGTAATATTACAGTACCTGAAAATTCATTCTGAGCCAGGGAACAACTCTGCCCTGCAGAGGAGACCAGCACATCAGGGTGCTGGATAAACTAGGTGACCCTTTAAATGTCTTCTCATTCTGAGAGACCCAATCTTCTGAAAACACGTATCTTGGGATAATTCTAATTCATAGACCACATTTGTACATAGCCTCTTGTGGTGGTGCATAGAACTGGCATTTCTTTCATTCATTCACTTAAATATGGTTTGAGCACTCACCATATGCTAAGCAATGTAAGAAAACATGAAGACTTATAGTACATGATCCGTTATCTCAAAAGGTCTGCAATCCAGTTGAACTGACATGACATAAAAACACGACATGAAAATAGAATTGGTGGGGTTCCCAGGTGGTGTAGTGGCTAGGCTTCCACGCTCTCAACGCTGCGGTAGTTACCAGCCAGGGAACTACCCCCCCTCCCTAAAAAAAATAGAATTGGTTACAAAGCCTAAATAAGAAAACCAAAGGGGTGAGGCATATAGCAAATGCTTCTGGAGATCAGAGAAGAGAAAGAGAAGTCACTATGGGCATGGAGTCAGGGAAGGCTTCATGGCAAAGATAAAGTTGGGCTTCAAGGAATGGGAAGGATTTATATGGATATAGAAAAGAGGGGTGGCATTTCAGGAATAGGCTGTGACCCACACCTGTGTACCATCTAGTAGAAGATTGTATTTACATTGCACATATGCAAATTACTTTGGGAGACATTCATCTTAAAGGGATGTACATATAAAAACAAATATTATACTCTCAAAAGTGTCTTTCTGTATATTTACACATTATAAAGGAACCTCACATAAGCAGTTTCACACACCCTGAGAAAAGTTACTTTGACCATTTTCAACCAGACAGTATTATTCCACACGCTTCTGCAGTAAAGAAATCAGCCCTAAAATCAAGCAGGTAACTCAGAAACAAAAGCTGCCTCCAGGACAGAATATTCCAGTGATAGCTCTAGGAAAGACTACCCCCTCCACTAGTCAGCAACGTATCTTCAAGCTCTGGATTGATTTATGCTTCCAGTGTCCTCCAAGATTTCATAACTTTAGGGCATCTACATAAATATGTCTTATGACAAATACATACTACTCCATAAGTATAATATAACTGGTAACATCATATGCATGTATAAAAATGCTGATAGGGCTAATATTTATGTGTGAAGAGAAGTGACACTGAAATTTCATCCTAAATTTAAAAGTGAATTGGCAATTTTCAGTACACTCTCTAAAACAAGCTCCTAAATCTGACATCATTCTTCTTTAATAAATTTTGCTAAATTGACTTTAAGCCCAGAAGTTATTTCTTCTTGCCTACAAAAAAAATGTGTAAATAGGACAGTACATATTTTGAAATTAATATGATGTTGAGTCACACCACTTGAGTACACATTGAAATGATCAGTGGTAACAAATGGCAAATTTAGTAATTTCCCTCAGAATATCATAAGGGTTCTATAACTGCCATCTATACTTTAAGAGGGCCAAAATAAAATGTGGTTCCAAAGGAACCCAGACCATTTCTTGATGAGTCCATGACATTTCAAATCATACCCTTTATATTTGCCACTCCACAGACCAATCGTGATCGAATATCAGTAACATAAATGAAGACAGGGCACCTTGCCTTCTATTTTAAATCTCAATCTGCATTCTTTTTTTGGAGCCTACCTCTTCCTGTTCTGTCACTCATCCCCTACGACATTCTAAAATGTATCTTTTGGTATTTAAAAGTAGATGTTCAATATTCTGATTAATACACCAACAGTAGAGAATAATTGTGGGCATATATGTGTCTTAATCATATATGTATAAAATAATGTTTTAAATATCACTCAATGATTTTTGGTTCTTGGAATTCCTTTATTCTACCATTAAACTGAAATCTTGATGTTTGGGGGTGGGAAAGCTCTTAAATCCCTGAAATAGTAATCTTGAAAGCCTACAAATGTTTTCTTTTGTTGGTATAGTTATTTGTTTTTTGAAGGAGAAAAGGTTTCCTTTTAAAAAGTAGGAGCATGAAGTTCTCAAAGCGTAAAGTCCGTATCAAAACAACAGAATTGGGAAGAAGGAATAATGGTAGAAGATACATGTTTGAAAGTTAGGCTGAAGGAAGATTTGAGGATGGAAAGGAGAACAATGAAGTTAGCCACTGATGGGACTCCCTGAGAAGGAAGACTGCACTCTGCTTCTTCCAGGCTCAACCCTACTTGGAATGACAATAGAAACCTCAGATAGGTTTGGGAGATTCCAAGAACAGAGATCTGTACTTTGTTTCCTGGGTAAATCCCAGAAAGATAGCAAGTTTCATAAAGAAAAACCCAGTACCAGAAACATGTGGCAACAATTCAGCAAAAACTCTACTAGGTGTGGGAAGAAAGAACCTGTGATAGTTCTCTAAGTCTTCCTTGACCCCAGAAGCAGCTGCAAGAAGGCCCGTTGGCCTGAAGGACAAGGAGGTACCATAGACATGGTCGGTACAAGGTGGATGTCGTGATAGGACCATAAATATTAAAGCAGATGTGTGAGTGATTATTGTCTAGCAGAGATAAAGGATTATTAAAGATCAGATTCCTCCTTCTCCTTAGACCATGGCAATTTTAAGCCCTGAAGTACTGAGATGTCACCATAGAAAGAAGAAAGCGGAAGGCTGGAACCCTGAATTTGACTGAGTTTACATTTGAAATAATTACTATATAATTAGTGGTAAATAGAAACGCTTAGGAAAGAACTTCCCAAAGCTCCCACCCTCGTGTACGCCACCCTACCTTCATCCGTATCTGTATAACCTATTTCCCTCCAATTACCTTGGAGAATGTTTATGCTTCTCTCTTAAGTCTAGTTCTCTGGCTGTGCTCTGGATCCTATCCTCTGTCTTCTATTCAGGAACAATGCTCCAGCAATCATCTTTTCTTTCTCCTGTACCATCAATATTTCATTCTTTTCTAGGTCATTTCCACAAGCAAATAAACATGCTATTCTTATTTTCATCTTGATATTTGCACAGCACTAGGATGCATGTATTACTCTACAGGTTTTCTTTTTTCTTTTTTTTTCACTAATTATAAAACAGAGAAGGTAATTTATAATGGAGAAATCTGGCAGTCACCATTTTAACTAAGAGATCAAATTAAGCATGACTACATTAGATAACCTAACATTATATGCCTCCTGGTGAGATATAATATGAAGTACAGATTATAACTTAAGATGTTCTTGCCAAAAATGTTTAATTTGAATCTAATTAAGCATCTAGACTTAATTTTCACTTAATAGACTATATAGGTAAAAAAAGAAACAAGCAAAACTATACCATTAACAATTAGAAAAATCAATGAGATAAATAGATCTGGACTTCCATGTTTTAAAAAAAGGCAAGAGGGCTTTTCAATTAATAGATACTAAGGACATATAGCAATAGCAACATGTGAATCTTGATTGGTTTCTGCATTTTAAAAATATGAAATATTTTTGATACAACTGGGAGAATGTTAATATGACTGGGTATTAGATAATGTGAAATTATTAATTTTTTTGGGATACACAATTGGAGGATTTATAGGCAAAATATCATGTTGTCTGCAACTCATTTTCAAATAGTTTAACAAACCACTTAGAGACAGAGAGAAAGCCAATAGAGAAAGATATTAAAAATTGGTGAATCTAGGTAAAGAATATAAGGTTATTTATTATATGATTCTTTCAACTTTTCTATAGGTTTGAAATTTTCTATAGTAAAAAGTTCCTACTTTAAAAGCCTCTGTTGACAGAATATCCCTTTCAAGGTAACTAATGTTTCATTTTTCTGCTCCCCTTGGAAATTTCCTTGAAAAGAGGTATCTATAACTCAAAATTTCCATTTCCTCATTTCCATTCTTAAATTTACTCCAAATAGGCCAACTCCCACTTCTTTATGAAAACAGGTCATGGCAAGGTCACCAACGACCTTCACACAGACAAATCCAATGGTCAATTCTCAATTCTCACTTTTTTCAACCAATCAACAGTGTTTGACACACTTGATCAGTCCCTCCTCTTGAAACACTTTATTTACTTGACTGTAAGACATCATGATGCCCTCCTGTCTTTTCTCCTATTGCACTGACTGCTCCTTCAAGTCTTCTTTGGTGGAATTACCTCAACTCCCTCATCTCTAACCCTGGAGTCCCCCGAGGTTCAGACCTGAGACCTCTTTTCTATCTAGACTCGTTTTTTAGTTGATGTCATGAACAGTCTCTGGTCTTTAAACACCATTTATATACACTACTTCTACCCTGAATTCTTAAGCTCTCATACCAAATGCCTATGCAACATCTCAGCTTGAATGTCTAATGGGCATTGCATAATACTTAACATTTAACATGCATACTTGATTGAACTCCTGGTGATCCCTGCCCCTACCACCACAAACAAGCTCCTCTCACCATCTTCATTATCTCAGTAAATGGCAACTCCATTCTTCCAGCTGCTCAAGTGAAAACCTTGGAGTTACCCTTTGATTCTTCTCTTTTTTTCCCATTTCTGAGTCTTTAACATATCTTGTCAGCTTTAACCTCAAAATAGACCCTGAATCTTACACTTCTCACCATCTCCATGACCACAACCATAGTCCAAGCCATCAATTCTCTTATCTGGTCTATTGTGCTAGCCCTCTACATGGTCTCTCTCCTTTACTTTTGCCTCCTACATTTTATCCTACAAAAAGCAGCCAAAGTCAGTTTTTTAAAACATAAGTCAAATCAGATCACTCCTTTGCTCGAACCCTTCCAATGTCTTTCCATTTCATTTAGAAAAAAAAATAATAGTCCCTGTTGAAAGAAATTAAAGAAAAACTAAATAAATGGAAAGACAATCCATGTTCATGCATCAAAGGACTTAATGTAGTTAAGATGTCAATACTCCCCAAAATGATCTATAGATTCAACTCAATCCTTATCAAATATTGGCCTTTATACAGAATTGATAAGCTAATCCTCAAATTCATAAGGAAATAAAGTTTCAAGAAACTTAGAATAGTGAAAACAATCTTGAGAAAAAACAAAGTTGGAGATATCGCCCTTCCTGATTTCAAAACTTACTATAAAACTACAGTAATTAAGCTAGTGTGGTATTGGCATAAGGATTAACATCTAGACCAATGAAATAGAATTAAGACTCCAAAAATAAATATATGGTCAACTGACTTTTGGCAAGGATGACAAAATAATTCAATGGAATTACTATTCTTTTCAACAAATGATGCTGGGCCCACAGCATGTCCACATGCACAAGAATAAAGTTGGATCCTTACCTTACAACATATCGAAATGAACTAAAAATGGATTATAGACCTAATTGTAAAAACCAAAACCCATAGAAGAAAACAAGCCTAAATTTTCATGACCTTAGATTGGACAGTGGTTTCTTAGATATAATGCCAAAAGTACCAAGTGACATAGAAAAACATAGAAAATTTTTTACTACATCAAAATTAAAAACTTTTGTTCCTCAAAGGATACCAGTGATATATGTTCTATGTTCAGTTGCTCCACAGAGACCATACTACCTATCCACAGGGCACACTCCAAATCCTAGTCAGTCATCTTATCAATTCCAACTTGTTGGTTACAGGAGAGATGAGAGGGCAAGAAAAGGTGTGGGTGTGCAGAGCAACATACATCACTACTGCAAATGAGATGCAAAGACTTCTAAACAGTGGCACTGGAACAATCATACATCCATATGCAAAAGAATGCATCTTAACCCATATCTCATACCCTATACAAAAATTAGCTTAAAATGATCATAGAACAAAATGTACAACCAAACACAAGAGCATTTCTAGAAGAAAAACATAGGACAAAGTATTTCTTACCTTGCATTAGTCAAATATTTCTTAGATATGATACCAAAAACACAATCCATAAAAGAAAAAATTGATAAATTTGACTTCATCGAAAGTGTTTTTTGAAAGACATTGTAAAGGGGATGAAAACACACTAGCCACAAACTAGGAGAAAACATCTGCAAATCACATAGCTGACAGAGAACTTGTATTCAGAACATATGAAGACCCTCCACAATATAGTACTTCCGTACAATCCCATACAATAAATAAAAAAGATTTGAACAGACATTTCACCAAAGGAGATATACAGATGGCAATTAAGCACATTATTTTAGATTTTTAGAGCTGCCATAACCAAGTACCACAAAGTCAGTGACTTAAACAAAGGAAATTTATTATATTTCTCATAGTTCTGGAGGCAGGAAGTCCAAGATCAACAAACCTGTCCACAAGTTCGATTTCTTCTGAGGCCTCTCTCTTTGGCCCATCAACGGCCAGCCTCTTGCTGCCTCTTTACATGGTTGTCCCACTGTGCACATAGGTCTCTGGTATCTCTTCCTCTTCTTAAGACCACCGTTACAGTAAATTAGGGCCACACCCTAAAGGCTTCATTTTAACATAATCGCCTCTTTAAAGATCTTATCTCCAAAGATGGTTACATTCTGAGGTATTTGGGGGGTGGGACTTAAACATATAAATTTAAGGGGGGCAGAATTCATCCCATAGCACACATGGGAAGATGCTCATCATAACTGGTAATTAGGGGCATACAAATTACTATCACAATCAGATACCACTACACACCTATTAGAATAACTAAAATGAAAAGACTAATCCTAACAAGTCTTGATGAGATGTGGAGAAACTTGAACTCTCATATACTGATTATAAGGATGTAAAATTGTTCAATCCCTTTAAAAAACAGTTTTCCAGTTTCCTAAAAAGTCGAACATATACCTACCACATGAGCCAGGATTTGCCCTTCTAAGTATTCACCAAGAGAAACGACAGCATGTGTCCATACAAAGACAGTACACTAATGTCAACAGCACCTTTAGCTGCAATAGCCAAAAGCTGAAAAGGCCAAAATGCTCACCAGCAGGTGAATAAACAAATTGTGCTTTAGTCATACAATGGAATACTGCTCAGCAATAAAAAGGAACAAACTAGTGATACACACAACAGAATAGATTAATCTCAAAATAATTATGCTGTGTGAAAAAAGCCAGACACTGCTCCCCGCAAAAGAGTACATACTGTATGACTCCATTTACACAAGATTCTAAAGGATGCTAACTAATCTATAGTGACCGAAAGCACATCGGATGGCCTCCAGGGGTCAGGGGGGAAGAGGCAGAGGCCAGAAAGAATGAATAAAAAAACTGTTGGGGGAATGACAGAGATATTCGTAATATTGATTGCAGTGATAGTTTCACAGGTGTATACATATGTCAAAAATTATCAAATTGTACACCTTAAATAATATGCATAAAAATTATTTTATGTCAATTTTACACGCATAGCCCAAAGAACAAACCATTCTGTTATTGAGTTAATGGCCTCTCAATTACTTCACCTTTTCCCATGCCAATCTATTGTTTGCTTTGCCCTTACAATAAACTTTTAAAAATATATAATATTCTCATAACTCTTCTTACCTCCATTATTCTCTACTGAATGTATTTCATTTTTTTTCTTTTTTTAGGGGAGAGCACAAACGCAGTCCCCCACTACCACAAATGATGCAGTTGAGTTTCCCACATTTGGGGCAATCGCAGGGGTCAGCACATCCGGAGTGCCATGGATAAGCCTCGCCCTGGGAAAACCACCTTCGTGATCACGGTATCTCCCCGGCCAGGTAAGTATTGAATGTATTTCTTAAGGACACTTTTCTTAAACTCAACCTGCTTTCTAGGCTCGTTTCTTTCAGATTTTTCTATACCTGCTACAGTACATTTCTCATTATTTATTCTGCTTAGAATAAAGTCCCTCCTATTTCCTCCAGATATTCTATCTCAGCTTATTGTCCCCAGGACTCTGCACTCACTCTTTTCAATATTTTTTGTATTGTAAAGCTTATTGTTGTTCATTTTAATTTTTTTAATTGAGATATAATTGACATGTAACATTACATTAGTTTCAGGTGTACAACATAATGATTCAATATTTGTATATATTGCAAAATGATCACAAGTCTAGTTAATATCCATCACCTTACATAACTATTTTTATGTGGTAAGAACTTTTAAGATCTACTCTCTTAGCGATATACAATACAGTATTAGTAACTATAGTCACTGTTGTTTGTTTTTATATCTGTCCTCCCCATTAAGGAAGCCATTGTGTCTCTTAGTTTTCCTAGAGCTTAGCATAGTCCTTGACACATAGTAGCAATTCAGTCTTGTTAATTAAATAAATGCAAGCACATTCAGTGGTGATTATTAATAGCTTTAATATATTTTATGATGTTTTAACATTTTAATAATAAAAAATAAGCTTTAATAAAGTACTTGGAGAATTTCCTAAAATAAGTACATAAATATACTATGTATATACTGAAAATCCTTTTTATAAAACTAATAAAATAAAATGACTTTGTGCTATACTTAGGATTTACCCCACAAGCCAACTATCATACTATTAGATGGTCAAAATTTTGCCAAAAAATTCTAATGATCACTTAGTAAAAAGAGCTGGAGAGATGTGGTAATTTATCCTTGAGACTAAAGGGTATATTCTCATTTTGATGTTCAGCGATTTATACATGCAATTCCCATTCATGCTAACAGGAATTGTGCACATAAATTCTCACAAACTGCGAAGAGAACTCATGCCTAAATGTACAAAGCAGGGGTACACACCGATACTATAATTCCAAAGCCTAAGAAACTAAGCCCATAATTAAAATGTGTGGATCTCTTGGTGGCAGCAGATAGAGTTGCTAACACACTTACAGGCCCAATTCATCACAATATATCTACACCCTTCCAACCTCTCCCAGTCCTGGAAGGCAACAGATGCTGGAGAGCGGCAGACTGCCTTGTCCAGGGGAAAGGTCAGTCTGCTGCGGAAATCTCACAGGGCTAAGGGGAAAAGGCAATGACAAGGTACAGCACTGTCTGGGGACATTGGAAACTTGCCAAAGATCCTTTTCTTTCCAGCTCCTACTGCTTTGGTCCTTTCACTTGACAGTAATACCTGCTTAGAGGAGAATTTCTGAATCTAAAACCTTTGAATGTAAGCCAAATAATCTGCTCTGCAAGAGGCTATTTATAAATCTGGTTTACTCACAGCATACCATACAAATGCTCTGCTTGGGGGAATTGACTGGTATTTCTTAAAATCCAAATCAACTCCAAGGGGAACACAAATACATAATTGAATATAATATGTGATCATAATCACTAGGTCTTTACAGACTCATTAAAATTTCAACAAGCTATTCCTAATACCGCTGTAATAAATTTACTTCCAAGTTTATCCCACCAAAAGCAGTAAGAGTATAGTCTAGTGAAAAGCACATTGAACTTGGTATTCAAAGATATGGATTCAAGTTCCATTCACTAGTGCTGAACACAAAATCTCTCTGAGCCACAATTTATTCTATTGGAAAACAAGAGGCGATAATCCTTGTCCTATCTACATCCTTTAGGGTTATTATGAAGCTCAACTTAGAAATTTAAATGAAAGAATCTGAAAATACAAATGTAAGAACCTGTGCTCAACAATAATTTTTTTTAATTCAAAATTCTTTTATTGTTAAATTTACTGGGGTGACATTGATCAGTAAAAATTACACAGGTTCCAGGTGCACAATTCTACATTACATCCTCCATGCATCGCAATATGTGTTCATCACCCAGAGTCAGTTCTCTTTCCATCACCATATATTTATATCCCTATCCCTTCTCAACAATAATTTTTTATAATTAAATATACAGGGTGTGGCAGAAGTAACACTTTTTAAAGTAATTATGTTAATTAGTTATGATACTGTTATGTCATAGAATTGCACACTTAGGGTTTTGTAAATTTTAAAAGGGGCATTAATTTGTGCAAAACCCTGTATGTGCTGTCTCCTAAAAAATACAGAAATGCCCTCTTTCACTGAAAAACAACCTAATGCCCAACAGAAAGTATCTTTCATAATTTCATTTCCTGTGTCCTTAGCCTGCCAACCCCAACTCTGGCCCTCACGTCTGACCATCCACCAACCCCAAGAATGAATTCCTTGTTTCACCTAAGTGTAAAAATCACAGAAGTGTGAAGCTCCAGCAGCAGGGGAAGAGCAATAAACCACATTGGGAGTCATGTGACTTTGCTCTAGTCCTGCTTATTCTAGAAGTACCCACTACGTGCCAAACACTGTGCTAGATGCTAAGGATACTTTGATGAACAAGATTCAGCTTCAGCTTCAAGGAAGTCATTCTTGACACATCTTCTACATTCAAACCAACATGAAGTCCTGCCATTTTTATCTTGAATCTCTCCACTTATCACAATATCCACCACTGCTACCCTGGTCCTAGATGGCATCATTTTACCATCTCTTACTTAAACTATTATATAACTTACCAACTTAATTACCCACATTCCACCCTTGGCCCTTGCAGTAACTGTGATCTTTTCAAAACCCGAATCTGGTCCTGTAACTCCTTACACTTAAAATAATTCAATAACTTCTAACAGCTGTGAAGCTAAAGACCAAACTCTTTAATATGGACTATAAGAACTTACATAATCTGGCCCTACCTACTTCTTAAATCTCATTAATTCCTTTCCTCTCTGTGCTTCAGCCACATCACCTTCTTTTAGCTTTTTGTAAGTGCCATTGTCCCTCTTATAACCACAGAGCCTTTAACATGCTGTTCTCTCTGCCTTTTCATCTAGTTAACTCCTACTCATCTTGTTCAATCATCACTTCCTAAAGAAAGTCTTCCCTATCCTCCCTTACCTAGACAAACCCCTCTTTTTATGTTCTCATTGCACCATGAACACTTTAGAACTGACACTTATTACTTAAATACTGGCTGTCTCCTCCAATGAACCATAAACTCCCTAAGAGCAAGGTGTGTGCCTAGTTTTGGTGACCACTATTTTGTTTTAGCATTTAGCACATAATAACTGCTCAATTAGTATTTATTAACTAAATCACCACATTAATCAACTTTTTCTCGTAATGAATAAAGCAAGTTAGCTGGAAATTACATCATAATAAAAACACTGTAAACTCTGAGAAGGCAGGGGTTTTTATCTCTTTTATTCCCTGATATATTCTCAATGCCCAGAATAGTGTTTGGCACTAGATAAGTATTTCTTGAATCAATGAAGAGAATATATATATATGTCCAAGGGATAATGATAACATATAGCAAGGCTTACTGGCTTACTATTATACATGTTCTTTACTTTATTTCACTGATTTGATGTCTACTTTATCAGATGTCACGGAAGTCCTAAACACAGCCATTACTTCCTTGCTGAATTATCTTGGAAAGTTACATGAACTCTTTGACATTTTGTTCCTCATCCTAAAAATGAAAATAATACAGCCTGTTCTGGCTTCCTCGTGGGATTATTGTAAGATTCAAAGGAGATCAGGCAAAACTAAAATGGGCCATATCTAGACCCAAGCTAGAATAAAAGCCCCACATAAAAGCCCCTAAAAGCTCATATTTTTCCCTCCTCGTTTTTTACTACCTCTCTATTTATGATTATCAATTATGACCATTCACATACTCTGTTGTACTTTGGGGTCAAAAATAAGTATTGCAAGTTTGATGAGCCTTCTTTCCTGAATAAAATTATCTAGGATACATTAATTGTTTGGCAGAAAAGAACATGGGCAAGGGTGATGATGAATAGTTGCACTATAATTGCCTTTTCTTTATTCTATAAAACACTTCTGGGTTGGGATAGTGGTGCTGGCTTACTGAGAGCAATCATAATAATATTTCATGTTTGCCTACCCGAGAAATAAAGAACTCCTGTTCTCATCCTCCCCATCACAATCCACATGCAAATATCCACCATCCCTTCTCCCTCTCCACTTGTAATTACACGACTCATGGAGGGCCAAAGCAAAGTTCTCCCGACAGACTCTTGATACAAGGCACTGTGTGCAATGGTTCCATGTAGAGGTAGCTCTGTTTGCAGGGATGCACTTACATGATATAAGATAAGCCAAGGGGACTAGATGTGACAGAGGGATGCTCTAATTTTTATAATTCTGACCTTCAGAATTTTACTCACTACATGAAGAACACACACATTTAACTGCATACTTATTTTGAGAGGCTCTCATTCACCTAGCTATGTTAGTTAATCTCTTAAAAAGAAAGCATAAAAATTTTTCCTTTTAACAACATTTTTGCTGGTGTCTTCCCTTGACTCTGATAAGAAGAGTTTAAGTTAACACTTTATGGAGCCTCCAAAACCATGGCAAACTTATTTCCGCCCCCGCAAAAAGAAAACAGAACTAGAATAAAATTTTCACCAGATGTTTGAAGCTAGAAATATTTCTGAAAAGAGTCACACGTCATTTTCACAAGAAATGGGGTCTTTCCTCTCCTGTATTTGATGTGTATATTTTCTGAAGTAGAGCTCCTCTTCTGTAATTATGGAATATTCACTTCTGTTTGAAACTGATGTTATTTAAGAAGTGAATGTAAAAATTAATGTCAATGGGGGAAAAGGAGTTTGCAGAGTTTCCGGTTCCTAGCAACAAGGGGTGAATGAAAGAATCTATAATGTATAAGTATAGCTTATTTTGAAAGTGCATTTTATATTAGTTGACCAAATAATCATTAAACAAATCCTAGTAAGACTAGATAAAAATAAATGAGATTTTAGACCTGTTACTATGAAATCAGAAATAAGACATAAATTTTTAATAACTTGGGATTTTTTAAAGCACAGAACCAAAATAAACAGTGGCACAGTTCATAACTGCCTAAAAGAACCACAAGAATAAGTTGTTAAATGACAGCCAGCCACTCCAAACAAACATGCAATGTGTTCCCAATGCTGCGTAAATAACAACCTTTCTCCTGCAGCTGATGTATAACCAACAGCTGTGTGTAATACAAATCATGTTCTCTAATTACTCGACCTCCTTACATCCTACTTGGACTGTGAAAACTCTCACTGTAGAGAAATGCCTAGTCATTATACCTGCCAGTCTCTATACAAAATTCAACCAGGAAACTCCATCACGTCAAAACTACAGCATCCCTTTGCACTTCAAGAAACCTTAAGTGTAAGGCATAGTGTAATGGCGCATTAGAATTCCAGCTCCATCACTTACTAGCTATGTGACATTAAGACATTTATTGAGTCTCCCTGAGTCTTGGTTCTCTCATCTGTATAGTAGGGATAGTGATACCCATTTAGGATGTTTGTGAGAACTGAGATTATATTAACTTTTAAGTACAAATACTAAAACTCCAATAAATGATAGCTATTAGACAAGTGATTTCATGCCAAAAAGGAGTAGAAATGCTGGATCAATATGGAGATGGAAAAAGAAGTCACATTAAGTGATGAACTTATTATACAACAAGATGACAATGCACTGCAGAATTGTATGCTTGAAACCTATGCAATCCTTTCTAACAGATGTCACCCCAATAAGTGTAACAATAAAAATAAATTTTAAAAAAAGAGAAATGCTGGATCATTTAGGAAAACAGTATGGAGTTTCCTTCAAGGAATTAAAATAAAACAACCATATGACCTAGCAATTCCACTTCTGAGTATAAGGAAACAAAAGCATTATCTTGAAGAGATAACTATACTCCCATGTTCACTGCAGCATTATTCACAATAGCCAAGTTATGGAAACAACCTAAGTGTCTCTTGATGAATAAGTGGATAAAGAAAATTGATACACACACACACACACACATACACACACACCAGAATATTACTCAGCCTTTAAAAAGAAGGAACCCCTGACATTTGTGACAACATGCACAAACCTGGAGGGTATTAGCAGAGTCAAATAAGCCAAACAGAGAAAGAAAATACTGCAAGATAGCACTTATTATGATTTTTTTTAAGTTGAATTCATAGAAACAGAGAATAGAAGGGTGGGAGAAATGGATAGAGGTTGATAAAAGGATACAAACTTTTATTAAGTTATAAGATGAACAAGATCTAAAAACCTAATGCATGCCATTGTCACTACAGTTGATAATACCATATGGTATAAGTGAAATTTACTGAGTAGAACTTAAGTGTTTTCACTAAGAGGGGAAAGGTAAATATGTGAGGTGATGGATATGCGACTTAATTGTGGGAATCCTTTCATAATGCATACATATATCAAATCATCACACTGTGCACTTTAAGTATCTTACTATTTTACTTTTCAATTATTCCTTAATAAAGATGTGGGGAGGGTAGTGCTGGATCAATCAAAGGGGGAGGAAAAAAATGAAGACACAAATAAAAATCTAAAACCAAAAATAAAAGTGGAGACATTCCTACTGGTCTTATAGAAATAAACAGGATTATGAGAATAATATAATACAACAACAAATTAGATAACCTGAATGAAATGGGAAAATTCTTAAAACCATACAAATTGCCTAAACTCAGAAAGAAATAGAAAATCTCAATAGACCAATAAGAAATGAAGAGATTGAATCAGTAATCAAAAACTTGCCAGTAAGAAAATAGTGACCAGGACCAGGTGGGTTTCACTGGTAAATTCTACCAAACATTTAAAGAAGAATTAACACCAATCATACTAAAACTTTCCCAAAAATGAGAAGAGGGAGAAACACTTCCTAAGTCATTCTTTCAGACCACAATTACTCTGATACCAAAGCCAGATAAAGACATCAAAAGAAAAGAAAATTATAGACCAATATCCCTGGTGAGTATAGATTCAAAATTCCTCAACAAAATATTAGCAAACTGAATCCAACAGCATATTAAGAATTATACATTTATACACTGCAACCAGATAGAACTTTTCCCAGTTCCTTGATTCAACGTAGGAAAATCAAACAATATAATACATGACATTAATAGAATAAAAAATAATAATAATATCAATTGACACAAAACAAGGTATTTGACAAAATTCAACACTCTTCCATTGAAAAAAAGAATGCCACTAAGAAAAATAAGAATAGGAGACAATTTTCTCAACATAATAAAGAGCATTTATAAAAAACCCACAGCCAACATCATAGGCAATGGTGAAAGACTGAAAGTTAAAATTAGGAACAAGACAAGGATGCTTACTTTCACTACAGCTATTCAACATTGAACTGGAAGTTTTAGTCAGAGCAATAGATAAGAAAATAAATAAGAGACATCCAAATCATAAATAAAGAAATAAAACTATCTCTCTTCACAGATCAAATAATCTTATATAGAGAAAATTCCAAAGAATCCATAAGAAAAATACTAACCTAATGAACAAATACAGCCAATTTGCAGGATGCAAGATCAGCATGCAAAAATCATTTGTGTTTTCTATACATCAGCAATAAACAACTTCCCCAAAAAAACGATGCAAGTATTTTCTTTTCTTTTCTTTTTTTTAATGCAACCATTACTTTTTTTTAAAGTGGGGAATTGTTTTATTATTATTTTGGGGGGGGATATATGGGTAGTTCCCTGGCTGGGAATTGAACCCAGGCTGCAGTGCTGACATTGACAGCGCCGAAGCCACTACACCACCAGGGAACTCTGATGGAAGTATTTTCCATAGCATCTAAAAGAACAAAATACCTAGGAATAAATTTAACCAAGGAAGTGAAAAGACTTGTATACTGTAAGTTACAAAACATTGCTGAAAGAAATTAAAAAAGACCTACATAAATAGAAAGATGTCCTAAGTTCATGGATAGCAAGATTTAATATTGTTAAGATATCCATACTACCCAGTGATATACAATTCAACATAATCCCTATAAAAGTCTAACAGCCTTTTTATAGAAATTGACAGCTCCTCCACTTCACATGAAATTATAATGTGTCCTGAATAGTCAAAACAATCTTGAAAAAGAAAAATAAAGTCAAAGGACTCACACCTCTCAATTTCAAAACTACTTACAAAGCTATAGTAATTAAAACAGTGTGGTACTAGTATAAGGATAGACATATACACCAAAGGACTAGAATTCAAAGTTCAGAAATAAACCCATACATCTATATCCAATTGATTTTTTTTAGCACAAGGATGCCAAGTTCATTCATTGGGGAAAGAACAGTTTTTTCAACAAATAATGTTGGGACAACTAGATTTCCACATACAAAAGAATGAAGATGGATTCCTACTTTGTACCATATACAAAAATTAACTCAAATGTATCTAAGAGCTAAAACCATAAAACTCTTAGAAGAAAACATAGAAATAAACCTTTATGACCTTGGATTTGGCAATGGATGCTAAGATATGACACCCAAAGTACAAGTAACAAATGAAAAAAATAAATAAATTAGGCTTCATCAAAATTTAAAACTTTGGGGCATCAAAGGACATTCTCAAGAAAGTGAAAACACAGAATAGGAAGAAATATTTGCAAATCATGTATCAGAAAGTAATTTAATACCCAGAAATACATAAAGAACTTCTACAATTCAACAATGAAAGACAAATAATCCAATTTAAAAAGTGGGCAGGGGTTCCCTGGTGGCATAGTGGCTAGGCTTCAGTGCTTTCAACACCGCAGCCTGGGTCTGACTCTCACAGCCAGGGAACCACCAAAATAAATAAATAAATAAATAAAATAAAAAGTGGGCAAAGGACTTACATAGACATTTTTTTCAAAGAAGATAAATAATGGCCAATAAGCACATGAAAAGATGCTCAACACCAAGGACAAATACTTCATGATTTCACTTATATGAGGTATCTAAAGTTGTCAAACTAAAAAGGTTTTATCACAAGAAAGTAATTTATAACTATGTATGGTGATGGATGTTAACCAGACTTATTGTTGTGATCATTTCACAATATATACAAATATCAAATCATTATATTGCTACAACTGAAACTAGTATAATGTTATATGTCAATTACCTCTCAATGAAATAAACTAAATTAAATTAAAGTAGTCAAACTCACAGAAGTGGAAAGTAGAATGGCCATATTCAGGGGCTTCAGGGAGGGAGAAACGAGTTGCTATTCAATGGGTGTAGAGTGTGAATCATGCAAGATGAAAATGTTCTAGAAATCTGCTGTACAATATTGTGTTTATAGTTAACAATACTGTATTGAATACTTAAATTTTTGTTAAAAGGGTATATTTTGTTATGTGCTTTTACCATAATTTTTTAAAAAGATGCTCAACATCATTAATCATTAGAAAGATGTAAATCAAAACCACAGTGAGATACCACTTCACAACCACTAAAATGGATATGACCAAAAACAGGAAAATAAAGTGCTAGTGAGGATGTGGAGAAATTGGTACTTTGGTACATTGCTGATGAGAATGTAAAATGATATAGCCACTGTGGAAAACAGTTCCTCAAAAAGCTAAACATAGAATTACCATCTGACCCAGCAACAGCCTTTATAGGTATATACCCCAAAGAATTTAAAACAAGACTCAGATATTTATATACCAATTTTCATTGCAACATTATTCACAATAGCCAAAATATGGAACAACCCAAGTGTCCATCAACAGATGAATGAATAAACAAACTACGGTATAGATACACAATGGAATATTATATTATTTCACCATAAAAAAGAATGAAATGCTGGTACATATAGATACGTAAATAAATTTTGAAAACATTGCGTTAAGTGAAATAAGCCAGACATAAAAGGACAAATATTGTATGATTCCACTTATACCAAATATCTAGAATAGGTAAATTAATAGAGACCAAAAGTAGATTAAAGGTTACCAAGGATAGGGGGAGTAGGAAGTAGAGAGTTAATGCTTAATGTTTACAGAGATTTTGTTTGAGGTGATAAAAATATTTTAGAAATAAATAGTGGCAATTGGTTGCACAATATTATAAATGCTATTAATGTCACTGTTTATACACAAAATAGATAAAATGGTTAATTATGTTATATGAGTATATTTCATTACAATTTTTTTCATTAAATTCATTATTCTTCTTCCTCCCCCCTAAAACATCTGGGCCTTCTACAGTCAAGGCTGTCATACAGTTATTTGTTTCCTCTTTAACATTTATCTGAGCTTATACAGGCTAATGTAGAATTTAAAACAATATGGGCAACAAGGGAAGAGAAATTAACTCTATAATATGGAGCCAGAAAACCTATCTATAGGAACTTTAGAATATCAATAGTGGGAAGGTTGGCAATCTAGATATGTCAATACAAACATTTTCTCCCAGTCTATGGCTTATCTTACCATTACCTTGACAGTGTTTTTTGTAGACCAGAAGTTTTTAATTTTAATGAAGTCTAGCTTATCAATTATTTCTATTATGGATCATGCCTTTGGTGTTGAAGCTACAACATCATCACTACACCTAAGGTCATCTAGATTTTATCCTATATTATTTTCTAGGAATGTTATAGTTTCGCATTTTCTGTTTAGGTCTGTGTTCCACTTTGAGCCAATTTTTGGTGACGGGTATGAGGCCTGTGTCCACATTCATTTTCTTGCATTGGGATGTCCAGTTGTTCCAACATCATTTACTGAAAAGACTATCTTTGCTCTATTGTATTTTCTGCTCCTTTGTCAATTATCAGTTGACTATATTGATGTGGGTCTATTTCCAGGCTCTCCATTCTGTTCCATTGACCTATTTGTCTAGTCTTTCACCATACGACACTGTCTTTAGTGCTACAGCTTCGTAGCAAGTCTTGAAGTCGTGTTGTATTAGTCTTCTAACTTTGTTCTTCTCCTTCAATATTGTGTTGGCTATTCTGGGTCTTTTGTATGTCCATACAACTTTAGAATCAGTTTGTCAATACCCACAAAACAACTACCGTATTTTGCCGTATAATGTGCTCCTGTGTACAATGTGAAAATGATATCAAGTTCTAATATTGATGACATTCTAAAATGTTGACTGTCATAGATTCAATAATGAATATAGTACCAAAAATTCAGCTGTGAATACAGATTATATCCTTAATTAAGAGTGCACCCACATTTTTGGACCAAACTTTCAGGGAAAAATATCTTTCATTTTAATTTTTTTAATTCAAATTTTTATTTGTTTATATTTAGGTACTTGCTTTTACATTATAAAAGAATTTTAGCATTTATTTTCTTAACATATTATGGTACAAGAAATTTTATGTAACAAATAATTACAAAACACAAGAATGGATACAAGGTACAAGAAATTTTATGTATAAAATTTTTTTCTATTAAAAAAAGATTATCATATTCCAGGGTATTATTTGCATACAGATACTGTTATTGATTTCTAGAGTTACACTTTTAACTCATAAGCATAAATAAAAGAATTAAAAACATTTATATAGATAAGAAGCTAGCATTACCCATTTATAATGTGCATCCTTATATTTTCTTCATAAATTTGAGCAAAAAAGTGTGCATTATACGCAGCAAAATATGGTAACTTGTTGGGAATTTTATTAGGTGTACATTGAATCTACAGATTAAGTTAGGAAGCACTAACATCTTGACAATACTGACTGAGTCTTCCTAGCTAAGAATATAGAGTATCTCTCCATTTATTTAGTTCCATATATTTTTATTTCATCCACTCCTTTCACTCTTTGATTTCATCAGTTTTTTTAAGAGCAATAAGTCACATGTTTATTGTGAAATATTTCAAAAATATGGAAAAGTTCACAGGCTATTAAAAAAACCATGTATACTATTGTTATTTTGATATATTTACATAAATTCTTTTCTTTTTTTAGTTAGTTGTTATCTTTTCCTGTTTTGTTTTTACCATCTTAACCATTTTTAAGTGTACAGTTCAGTAATATTATATTTATGTTATTGTGAAACAGATCTCCAGACCTTTTTCATCTGGCAATTCTGAAACTCTATGCACATTAAACAGTAACTCCCTTTTCTTCTTTCACCCCTTCTACCTTCTATTTCTATGAATTTGACAATGACAAGTTGACAATGAATTTGACAAGTAGAATCACAGTGTTTGTCTTTTTTGACTGGATTATTTCATTTAACATAATGCCTTCAAGGTTCATCCACATTGTAGCATGTGTCCGAATTTTCTTCCTTTAAGGCCAAATAATATTCCATTTTATGTGTATATCATATGTTCTTTACCCATCCATCCACTGATGGACATTTAAATTGCTTCTACTTCTTGGCTATTGTGAATAGTGCTGCTATGAACGTAGGTGTGCAAATATCTCTTCAAGTAACAGCTTTAAATGATTTGGGATATATACCCAGAAGTAGGATCGCTGGATCATATGATAGTTCTATTCTTTTTTTTTTTTTTTGAGGAAATTCCATACTGCTTTTTGTTGTAACTGCACCATTTTTCAGTCCAAACAAAAGTGCACAAGGGTTCCAATTTCTTCCCCACATCCTTGCGAACACTTATTCTGTTTCTCTTTTAATAATGTCTATGATTAAAATGGGGGTGAGGTGACACTTCATAGTTTTGATTTGCATTTCTCTGATGATTAGTGATACTGAGTATATTTTCATATGCTTGTTGACCATTAGTATATCTTCTGGAAAAGTTATCTATTCAAGTCCTTTGCTCACTTTTTAATCAGGTTGTTTGATTTTTTTTGTTGTTGCTGAGTTGTAGAAGTCCTTTATATATTCTGGATATTAATCTGATCAGATATGTTTTCAAATATTTTCTCTTATTTCATAGGTTGTCTTTCCACTCTGTTGAATATGTCATTTTATGCACAAAAGTTTTTTTAAGTTTAATGTAGTTCCATTTCTCTGTTTTAGTTTACTGTGCTTTTGTTGTCATATTCAAGAAATCACTGCCAAGTCAAATGACATGAAGATTTTCCCCTATGTTTTTCCCTAGAACTTTTATAGTTTGGGGTTTTTACATTTGAGTCTTTAATCCCTTTTGAATTAATTATTGTATGTGACAGAAGACAAAAATCCAACTTCATTCTTTTGCACGTGGATATCCAGTTTTTCAGACACCATTTCTTGAAAACAATGTCTTTTCTCCATTGAGGGGGCTTGGCACCCTGTCGAAGATTATTTGACCATATATATTAGGGTTTATTTCTGAGCTCTCTATTCTATGTTATTGGTCTGTTTGTCTGTCTTTATGCCAGTATCATGCTGTTTTGATTACTGTGGCTTTAATGTGAATCCTCCAACTTTGTTCTTTTTCAAAATATTTTTGGCTATTTGGAATCTCTTGAGATCTCATATGAGTTTTAGGATGAATTTTTCTATGTCTGCAAAAAATATCATCAGGATTTCAATAGGGATTGCACTAAATCTGTAGATAACTTTGGGTGAAATGGACATCTTTGCGATATTAAGTCTCCCAAACCATGAACACAGGATGTTTTTCCACTTATTTACCTTTAACTTTTTTCAGCAATATTTTGCAGTTTTCAGTGTACAAGTCTTGCACCTCCTTGGTTAGTCTTATTTCTAAGTATTTTATTCTTTTTGATGTTATTATAAATAAAATTGTTTTCTTAATTTCCTTTTTGATTGTTCAGTGTTCGTGTATAGAAATGCAGCTGACTTTTGTGTTTTGATTTTGTATCCTGCCGCATTGCTGAATTCATTTATTAGCTGTGGTTTCATCAGGGTTTTATAGTTTTTCTCATATAAATTTTGTAAATATTTTGTTACCTGCTCATGTTTTTATACAATGCTTTCACTTCAGTATGGCTTCTGTTCTTTTTATTTTTTAAATCATTATAAACACAATAATTTTACAATTATTTCTGGTTCTTAGGGTAATAATTCTGTTGGTTGCATCTGCTGACTCTCCCTCATGGAGGTTTTTTTTGTTTTATTTTGTTTTGTTTTGTTTTTTTGTATGGTTTGTAATTTTATTTTATTCCATTTTCAAAGGAGTTTATTCATTCTATAGCAGTCACAGGTGCCCTGGATTGTGAAAGTATAGAAGATACACAGTATTTCAGGCTCATTTCTGCAAACATTTTCTCCCAATGGCATCAATGGCCCTGAACTACTTCTTGGATTATGACTCCTATATTACACAAGTAGAATAAATTTCACACATACATACAACACAAGCTTGGGGTTTTAATATCATGGACAGATGCCAAGCTTCTTTACCACATATCTGGGCCAGAGAATTTTTATAGCCTGTGACTATAAGAACTTCTAATTTCCAGGCTCTGTGTGAGCATCAGGGAGACAGGGAATGAAGACCACAAAAAGAGTCCCAGAACTGTAGACAATGAACTTTGCTAACTTCACAGCTTAGCTGAGGCTCAATCCCAATAACAGAAAGTCCAGAAATTAAAAGTAAACCAAGAAAATTTTTAAAATTATTCATGTGGTCAGACTGACTCAGCACACGAGAAAGGGGATTGTGGAGTAAATGTGTCTCTTGGGATGAAATGGGGAGGGTACCAAGAACAAAGACAAGTCCTACCAATAGCCAGATAGCTGGTAGCAAAGACCACCTACACAAAGGTCTTTCTGGCTGTCATTTTTTTTACATGGGAGTAAGAAAACCATACATCTCTGTTGAGTGTGAGAATGATGTGGCTGCAACATCAGCCATTCCATTGATTGCCAGACTGGCTTCATTAATTCTGCATGGCTAAGCTATGGTTTCTTTTCTACCTTATCTTCCCACATACATCTCTCCTCAAGCTGCATGCTCTGTCAAAGAGGGCATGCTTCTCTCATAGGATGGACCATTCTTCAGAGAAAGGTATACTTATTATCAGGGAATAACCCAACTTGATTCAAGAACCCCTAAACAATCTCTTATTCTGACATCATTTTTTCACCCTAAAAGATTATCTTTAATGCCAAGGGCACCTACAGTGGCTAAGGCCTCCAGAAAAAGATATTCTATCTCTGGAATTAAAGATTTAACAAGAAGAATCCAAAGACTTTAACACTTTCATCTAGGATAGAAAGCCCCATAAATTAAGAACTGGTAGAAACAACTGTTATGAGGACAGTGTAAGATGTCCTGACCTTTGTGCTTCCTTTGCACATATGTTAGAGAAGCAACATGGCTTTAAAATCATTATAGTGCATCCCAGGTCCTCTTGTCTTCACACATCCCTGACTTCAGTTACATCTATGTGCTAATGATTTCCTATTAGAGCTCATTCTAGATGGAACTCTTAACCCTCATACACCCACCTGCCTATAGCACTCTTCCACTTTAATGTCCCATGGACTCAAAAAATATTTATTTGGCAACAACTATGTGCCAAGTAATGTCCCAATCTGAACTTATTATTTTCACTCTCCTCAAAGGAAAACTGGATGAAACCTGGGGCCTACATCAGAGTTTCAGATTCGACTAAAGCTGGAAGCATCCATGGAGTGTCAGGTACTATCCTAAGCACTTATACCTATGTGTTTCATTTAATCTTCACACTAATCCAAGGAAATAAAAATTATCACTTCTATATGACAGGTAAGAAAACAGGTACATAAAATAGATGTTTCCAAGATTTTTACATTTCAAAGACATTTCAAAATATTTTGGGGAGTCACATGGGATTACTAACTATTTGTTTTGACAAATAAGAACTCTGAAAAAAGGATGGCAACAAAATGGTAGCATGAGAGGGACCTCCAAAGAACTCCTCTAGAGATTATAACTAATAAACACCTATATCTCAACCAAGGGCTCTCTACACAATCACAATTAAGAAGCTCACTCATCTCATTAAAGTACCTGCAGATGGGCAGTGGGTTAAACAAAGGAGAAATAAAAGGGAAATAGTGGGGATGCACTTGTGCAAGTTTCTGTTTGTAACTCTACAGCTGGGGGAAGGAGGAAGAAGAAGGCAGCAGGAGAGCACTCCGGCACTCAGTCTGTGAGAGAGAGGAAAGGAGGCCCACAAGAAGGGCGTGAGATACCACAATCTCCTCACTTTGGCCCCAGGAGGTGCAGACCTGGCTGCAAAATACAGTGGCCTGACTTCACTCAGGTTCCCAGAGGAGAGGGAGCAGCTGGGCAGTGAGGTGCCACAGCACAAATGCTCCTGGCGAGAAGGAGGAGAAAGGGTGTACATTCCTTGCCCAACAACCAGCCAGTCTGAAAGACCAGCATACAGTACAGCTGACCCCAATGTTCAGGGCAGAATCTGCTCACAGGGCAAACGGACAACAGAAAGGCACAATCATGCCCAAACTCCCTGCACAACCCCCGGAGCCACAGTAAGAAAACAAAGCCACAAAGGCCCCTCCTGCACAGACCTCTGCCCACCCAATATCAGCAGTGAACACCAAAGAAACTGCAGCAGCAAGGGTCCAGAGAGGCTGCCAAAATGAGAAACTAGAGAAAGGTAAATTAAAGAGATGGGAAGAGATGACCCATCAGAAACAGAGCTCAAAGCAATGATTATTAAAATTCTTAAGGAACTGAATGATAACTTCAACAGAGACATAGCAAGCATCAAAGAAGACTTACAAACCATTATAAAGGACCAGAGAGAGATAATGACTACATTAACTGAAAGAACGAATAAAAATCACTAAACCAGATAAAATAGAAGCGCAAAGTGATGGTTTGCAGAAAAAAGCCAGCAGAAAATACCCAGTCAGATCAATTACAAAATTATGTCCAAAAAAAGGAGGATGGATTGAGATTCCTCTGGGACTATATCAAATGGAAAAATATCAGAATAATAGGTGAGCCAAAAGGGACAGAGGAAAAGCAAGAGATCAAGAAATTATTTGAAGAGGCTCTTGAGCCATTTTCCTGCTCAAGCCCACTCCTACCTCTTTGGAGTATACTTTCTTTTCAGTAAACTATCTCTTTGTTTTACCTCTATAATTTTGTATGTGTCTCATTCAATTCTTTGCTGGACATACCAAGAACCTGGACATCGCATCAATGAAGACACCCCACTTTCCGTAACAGTTTCCCATTTTCTATCATACCTATTCCCAATGATTCAAAATCATTCACTATTCTATATACCCCTTTCCATCTTCATGCCTTAAAAATCTCCTTTCATTAAAAAAAAAAAAAGAAATTATTTGAAGAAATAATGACTGAAAATTTTTCTAATCTGGCCAAAGAAATAGACATATAAGTCCAGGATGCACCGAAAGTCCTAAACAAGATGATCCCAAATAGGAATACACTGAGACACATCATAATTAAAATGGCAAAAGTTAAAGAAAAAGAGAAAATTCTAAAAACAGCAAGAGAAATGCAAGTAGTAACTTTAAAAGGGACACCCATTCAACTCTCAGCTGAGTTCTCACCAGAAACTTTACAGACCAGAAGGGATTGGCAGAAAATATTCAACATGATGAAAACCAAGGGTCTACAATCAAGAATAATGCATCCAGCAAGGCTAGCATTCAAAATTGAAGGACAGATAAGGAAAAGCTTAAGAAATAGATCACCACCAAACCAGTACTACAAAGAATGTTAGAGGGACTTCTTTAAGATGGGAGGGGAGGGTGAGTAAAATAAGGAAAAGGGATAGAGAAATTTAGATTGATTGATAACATAAAAATGAAAGCAACGAAGAAACAAACTCATGGACACAATCAATAATTTAGTAGTTACCTGAGTGGGAGGCAGGAGGGGGAGTAGGGACAGGGACACAAATATATGGTGATGGAAGGAGAACTGACTCTGGGTATTGAACATATAATATAAGACATAGATGATGTATTGTAGAATTGTACACCTCGAACATATGCAATTTTTACTAACCAATGTCACCCCAATAAACCTAATAATAAAAAGAAAAAAATCATTGACAATAATTTCATTAAAATAGGCTATATTCCATGGAGGAAACTTAAATGCATATTACTAAGTGAAAGAAACCAATCTAAAAAGGCTGAATACTGTATGATTCCAACTATATGTTGGAAAAGACAAAACTATGGAGACAGTTAAAAGATTAGTGGTTGCTGAAGACAGGAAGAAAGGAGGGATGGATAGGTGGAGCACAGAAAATTTTTAGGACAGTAACATTACTATGTATTATACTATGATGGTGAATATACAAGGGCTGTCCGGAAAGTATCCAGCCATGTAATATGAAAAATAGAGGCATTTATGGCTGGATTTTTTCCAAACAGCCCTCTTATGTCATGATACATTAGCCCAAACCCATACAATGTACAACACCAAGAGTGAACCATAATGGAAACTATGGACTCTGGGCGATAATGATGTTCAACGTAGGTTCATCAACTATAACAAATGCACCACTCCAGTGGGGCACGTTGATAATGGGGGAGACTGGGTATGTGTAGGGGCAGGAGGTATATGGGAAATCTTCCGGATCTTCTTCTTAGTTTTGGTGTGAACCTAAAATTGCTCTATAAAAGTTTTTTTAAAGAAAAGATAGTTTATATTTAAATATATATGTATATATAAAAGAACATAACAGTTCTTTCAATCCAATAAATTTAGCGTTATGAAAAATTTATACTGTCCTTATTTTTCCCATTTTTCTGTTCCCATTTTTCTGCCAATCAATGAAAGCTTTTTCACAGGCTCCAAATTTGGGTACCACTTATTTGAATTACTTCCTCAGGGCTCCTGGATTAACTAAGTAAGGGCTTCATGGTTTTCACATAAAAAGTCAGGTTACATCTCTCTTTTCGAGATAACCTGTTAAGCAAATTAAATTTTGCGGCCTTTCCTTAAAAGATGTGAAACACAGAGTAGCTTGGGCATTACGTAGGGGAGCTTTAGCTCATTCAGTGCAGTTGCCTTATATTTAAAAAAGGGGAAAAAAAATCACCTGTGGCATCTTCAGAAAAATATAACTTTTAGAACATCCCAATTTCTTCAGAGATATGAGGGCTGTCCAGAAGAAATCCAGCCATAAATGCCTCTATTTTTCACATTACATGGCTGGATACTTTCCAAACAGCCCTCATAAAATATAATTTCTAGAGAAAACATTATTTTGTCATAACTATATTTTGTGAAGATTATAGTTTATTCACAGTGTTATCTGAATAAGTCAGAAATTAGTGGACCAGAGTTTAAAATTTTAGTTTTCAGAGTAAACACAGTAATAATTTTAAAATTATAGACTAATGAAAGCTTCCAATTTATCAGAAACAATAAAAATTAGTCTTAAATGTACTTTCTAACATCCAAAGAAACTCATATTTTTAAAAATTATAACTAAATTTGGAAATGAAATACTAACCACTATCTTCTGATACCTAAAAGTCCTTAAAGAAGTCAAATAATACTGTTTGCTAGACCTAGCCTATTAGACTGTAGGGTCATTTAGATTTAAAAAACATATAATTTAGTATTTTGAGTGACAGGTATATTATGCAATTAATTTTTTGTAATAAAATATCATTCAGTGAAGGAAGTAAGGCCAAAATCAGCAATCGCAAGGAAATAGAAAGGTAGAAAGAAAATTCTAAGCAGTGATATGATATAATGAACATATTTGGAATTGTGATTATTTTGATAATTATAGTTTTGGTGAAGTTACAACAGCTTAGAAAAAATGTTAGGTTCAATCAGATAAAATTTTTATTTTTGTAGGTCAAAAAATGCTCAAATATTATGATTTCATGTAATTCAAACTACTATCTCACAATCCTCACTGTATTTTAATCAGGTTTTTTTAAAACAGCATTCATTTTTATATAGGAAAATTAAGGGGTCCAGTGACTTGGCTTTATACCAGATTATTCAGAGACATCAACAACAGAACTAGAAATATAACCTAATAGAATAACAGTTATTAATGATACTAATTCAACAGCAACTCACTGAGCACCTACCATGGGCCATGCAAAACTGTAGAGTATGTGTATGGGGGAAGGAGGGGAGGATGCAGGTTATAGGGGAGCAATGTCACATGCTTTACAGAGATTTGGACATTTGAAGTTTGCCAGGCAGAGAACTTAACCTTGCAAAGGCACCGGGTAAGACGTAAGACTACGTTTTTCTCATTTTTACTTGTATTATCAAAGTGAAGTGTTTGTTTCTGTTATCAACAGAACCCAGTTAATGAAGATGTGCTAACTTAATCAGGTCATATGTACAACATGCATGTATGAACTCCTCAGCAAAGCTAGGCTTAGCCAGTAGTTCCATATGCTAATATCAACAACCAAAGCACTTTTTGTCAGGGACTTAAGCTGAGTGAACATTTTCATGAACTGACATTGTGGCAAAATATTAGCTTTAATAATGAATCTGCTAATTCTTCTTCTCTGCCTGTCTTATTCAACATTACATTCCCATTCTGGCAGATAATAAGCCCTCAATAAATATTTGTTGAGTGAACAAATTACCTGGTGTTTGGTCCTTGATTACAGCATAATAATTTCTGCCAGATAAAATAAGTTCACCATGCTTATTTATTAAATATGAACTTTTAAACAAATAATGCAAGTCACCATAAATTCATGAATTCTAACATCTTCTTCTACCAAATAACACCATTATCTCCCAGAGTTTTTTAAAAAATCAAATCCATATACAGTATTAACAAAATATTAGCAAATAATTTTAAATATTTTAATATTCTTTCATTGAAAGATCCTCATTTGTGTGTTCTACTTTGTATATATGTCTATTATACTAGAAATATAGTCAAAACTACATGTATACAAAAATTGTTTCCTTTAACTGCCTACCATATAGCACTGTATGGCTACTTCATAAAATTGCTTTAAGAATTAATGAATTACACAAGAAATGAGTTTTAAGTACAAAAGAGCCTATTTAGAGTAAAAATATGATATAATAATTCTATATCTTTGTCCAGTTATAATACACAAGAATCATTTTATAAGGCTACTTGAATATCAACTTCCAAAAAGTCTAATTAAAAAATGTTTTAACCTATATTTTAGGCAAAAGGGAAAATCTAATTTTATCATGTTATCCAATGACTGAAAATAAAACCACTGTCAATTTAGCATTTCAACTGCCACAGTTCTATAGGCCAGATAATAATTTTAAATAATAGTTACATTGTTAATTGTTGAAATAATATGTAATAGTCTTTTTTCTCCTCAATCATTAAAATCTTATATAATATTCCAATAATAATTTATCACTAAGACAGGTATTTTTCTAAGTAATGTATCACCAAACCACATTTTGTTTCTGGTGTCATCTGCTGAAATCAATCCATGTTATAAAATGACACATTGGCTAAAAACTTGATAAATTTTGGAATGAAGTTCACTGACAAGCTACTAAAAATAGACCCCTTTTAATTTTTTCAACAAATTTAATATGAACATGGTGATAGAAATACATTAGGATAATAGAAATTCACCCTACATTAGTTTTTAATGAATCGTAGATATCACAATTCTTTCATATTCCAAATTTTAATTAGTCTTCAAAAATAATAACTACCATCTCTTAAGTAGTTACAACATGCATGATACTGTACTAAGCACTTTATGTGCTTTTACTTTACAAAAATCCTCACAACAATGTTTCCCAGTACTATACGTATTAATTTAATTAGTATCCCCATTGCATAAAAATTGAAACTGAGAATCAGAAGATTCAGAAATTTGTTGTAAATAGAAGAACCAGGATTTGAGTATCTCAGTTTATCTGAGTCCAAAGCCCATAGTCATAACCAACCACCCAATTTTAAGAAAACAAAGTCTTAACACCACAGAGAAGTAGAAAGTCAACGAAGCTGAAATAAAAGGAAGGTTGGATATGAAAAACTATATATTGCTAATTGTTAAAGAGAGGAGAAAATGTAAACTACACTAAGAACCTCAAAGATGTACTTACAAAATAACTGAGACAAATGAACTTTAATTTTAAGAAATCAGTTTCTTTTGGCAATATTCTAAAGATGATTACAAAGAGTAATCCTTTTCAGAGTTTCTTAATGAACATGTTATTCATTCTAAACTAAAATTCAAGGTCTTTTAATCATCAAGTTTTTCATATATATGTAATGGTTTCACTCAATAATGTACATACTTTTTAAGCATTTGATAACAAGTTATCAAATATTGCTGAGGACCATAAGAAAAGATGAAATACAGCCATTTATGATAACATAAATGTCCCCTTGAGATCTTCATGTTAAGCAAAATAAGCCAGACAGAAAAAACTAAGAACCATATGTGGAACATAAAACTGAAAGCAACAAAGAAACAAAAACTCATGGACACAGTCAAAAGTTTAGCAGTTATCTGAGGGTAAAGGCAGAGAGGGACTCAAATATATGGTGATAGAAAAAGAACTGACTCTGGGTGGTGAGCACATATTGCAACACATGGACGATGTATAGTAAAACTGTACACCTGCAATCTATGTAATTTTTGCTAACCAATGACACCCAAATAAATTTAACAATAATAAATAAATAAATGAAATATATAAAATAAAAAAATTAAGTAAAATGAGAAAATAAAATATGCATATTTAAGCTTTACACCATCATTTCTCCTCCATGGAAAATTAAGTTATTTTCAAATGATCAAAAAATTCATGACACAATTAGAAAGCAACAAACAAGAGTCACATTTATTAAGGCAGCAATTTATGTTCATGTGATACCAGTGTAATTGAAAGAGAGAAGATATTTTATACATTAGTAACACCGAATTTCTTCTAGTGGGTTTCCTAGAGCTCATTAGATATTCCCTGGCTGATTCTCCTAAGTAATTAGATTTTAACAGGATTTTCAACAGATCAGAGCAATCTCTGTGGGTGCCAATGGAAAAGTCCCCCTCTGGCCTTACCGGCAGGGCAGAGCAGATAACATCCAGACTGGGAGTTAATAGGACAATTACTGGCCTCTTTTAAATGAGTTATATTAATGCACTTAAACTAAATGGCTCTGCATATGATTAAATATTAACATCTGCAAAATATGAAATCATGATATGCAATCAAGTTTTGTTGTTTTAATTTCCCCAAAGAAAGATTTCAATTGTTTATATAAATACCTTTAAGTACTGTGCATTAAACAATTTAAGGGTACACTAATAGAAAGTTGGAAACCATTCTTCTCACTTAAGGGTCCTAAAATAATACTGACTTTTAGGATGCCACTTCTGGTTATGATGGAGTAAATAAAAACACAGACAAATATATGAAATAATAGTTTTCAGACATTGGACAACAGGCAATGAAGGACAATAATGCCCAAGAGGAGAAATAAATGAGGTAACCTCCCTGTGTTGAGGGACACAGTTGAGAATTTGGGGTAGCCAATATGGCTAGAATACACAGAACAGTATACCAGAGAGGAGAGAGTACTGGTGAGCCAAAGAAAAGAACTCTGAAGATGTGCAGAGGGTACCCCCAAGTCTCATGCTGAGTGTCGATCAGCACATGCATATGAGAAAACCACTCAAGGCTGCAGAAAGGACCATTGGAAGGATGCAGGTGGAATAATTTTCTGAGCTCACACAGCAGTGAATAGTTAACATTCCCAACAGATAGAGTTTTAAAAAAAATTTTTTTTTAACTCATAATATATAAGACAACAGGTAGAGAACTCAAGAGGATATTGTTTCAGTAGTAGGGGCAAATTAGCCCTAGACTAAGTTGCTCTGGTCCTACCTAACAAAACTTAAAGGCAAATCTCAAAAGAATCAACCTATTTTCAAATTATTTGAATGTCACAGAACAAGCTCAAAAATATTGAAAGGAATACAAAAGAATCCAGCACTAAGCAACATAAAATTCACAAAGTCATGAAAGAAGCAGAAAAATATGACCCACAATGAGGAGAAAAATCAATCAAAATTAAATGTCAGAAATTAGGAGAAAAGAACATTAAAATAGCTATTATGAATATATTCCACATGTTCCAGAAAACAGAGAAAAGCATGAACGCAGTAAGAAGAAACATGAAAGATGTAAAAATGCCCTAAATCAAACTTCTAAAGATGAAAAATACTCTGTCTACGATAAAAAATACACTGGGTAGAATTAATAGTCATTTGACTTGGCAGACTAGAAAAACAATGTACAGAGCATCAGTGAGCTGTAGGGCAACTTCAAGCACCTAAATATGTGAGTAATTGAAGTCCCAGGAGAAAAAGAGAGGAAGAAAAGAATATCTGAAGAAACAATCTAATTACACTTTAAAGGCATTTAGTTCTTTAAAATAATTATTTGAATGAATTAATCATTTTCTGAAATTTTTGGTCTAAACCTGATTTTTATATTTCAAATTGGTTTAAATTAAGGTAAGTAAAACTAAATTGTTACTAAAGTGTATTTGCAGATCTAGGTGGAAGAGAATACCTCATAATTTACTGAGTACTATTCATGGACATGGGAAAGTGTTAGTACCACAAATATACATAGAGATAACCAATCAGACTATGAGTTTTGGAAAATGGGTTGAATCAACCTGGCCAAATATATTATATTGGTCATACTGAGACCCACATGAAAACTAGCATTGGCAAAGATCTCAAGGAAATCAAACTGGCCTAAATGAATTATAATGGACTCTAGTATCCCTTTCCTTACCCCTTTTTGAGATTTTTCAGGCCAGTTTATACAATGAACTTGAAATACTTTGGTAAGCATATTTATGGACTTGATTGACCCAGTGGACATTTAAGTATGTCCCACTAAAACACAGTGTTGAAACTAAGGGTTAATGCACACGAAAGAGGATAAAAGGATAAAACTTTCTTGGCTAACTGCATGATTTTTGAATCACAAGAAAGCAGAACTAAAACCTATGAGTTGAAGTTGCAGGAAGACAAATTAGGCCCACTATATGAGTAAAACTAAACGTTCTAACAATCTGAGCTAAACAATGACAAAAATCTAGTGTCCCATCATTCTAAGTATACAAACATCGACTGACCATTTGTCAGGGACATTGTAGACTGGACTGAAGTGTTGTAGAGCAGAATGGATTAGACAGCTGTTCTCTAAGTCTTTCTCAACATTCAGAAGATCTGATTCTGTGATCCTAAATGCTTTGGTAGTCATCCAAGGAACTTCCTTTGCCTAAATTTCCCCATAGGATGACTATAATATCTCTACCTTCTTTTTTTACATAGGAAATATTGGACTGGAAGAAGACCTAAGGTAGTTCTGGTTCTATTATTCATTTATCAGAAGACTTTGAACAAATCATTTAATATTTCTTGGTTTTGGTTTTTCATCGGCAAGTGAGGCCTTGTCTCAAGAGTTTCCTCTTCTTTATAATCTCTGATTTTTTAAGTCTCTGATTCTTGCCTGTATGTCAGCCCAGCACCCTGCTAGAATAACAAAATTTGATGTTTCTGGCATTTAGAAAAATGTAAATTCTCTGACATTATAATTCCATGTTGCTGATATGGGAAATCCTACAGTCATGACTGACTTTTATCTGTTTGCTCCACCAGTACCCATTTGAAATAGCCAATCACAAAGAAAGGTCCTGGAAGCTTCTTAGGTATCAATGACCTTCACACACCAGCCCAAACATTCACCTTGCAGATTGTATTACCAAACAGTCTGACATTCCTGGTAAGAATCATATTGCCCTTCTCCCAAAGTAACTCTTCATGCTATAATCCCGAGAGCAAATAGATATGTTCCAAGTTCAACTTAAAAAAAAAATTGCCATCACAATGTTTTAAAAATATTAGTTGTATCCTTTACTGCTTCTCCTAAGGGTAAATATAAAGAGAATATTACCAAGAGACACGCTAAATGCATCAATCTGAAAAAAATACCAAACACAGCACAGAAAAATAACTAAAACTATAATAATTCTTACAGCAATGCATCAAAACCTACTGTCTAGTCATTTGCATACACCTAACTCTAAGGCTACTCATAAATTCAGAAGCAATCTCCTTAAAATAGGAAAACTGCTTAATGTTCTCTGTCCAGTGTTGACATTTTAATATTCTTCTGCACTACAATTAGACTTTTATAGATTTCCTCTCTTAACTTTTCATGAATTTGATCCAAAAACATAATCAAAATAAAACTGAACTCTTATTTCTTGCAAGAGGATTGGTTGATTGTGAAATCTAGTTGCTGAATGTTTAAAATCATTATGGAAAAAAATCAATATTTCTTATTGTGCAATGACCTTTCCATGCTATTTTTCTACCTTCAAAAGATGTTTTCTTAAGGTGATGAGACCATAATCAGACATTATGCAATTTTCCTATTTTCCAGACATACTCAGGTAAGAAAAAAAAATCTAAAGGTAGCTAAATAAGATAAATCTACTTTCAGTAACTATGAAATTCAGAAATGTAAAAATTGTAATGACACATGCATGGCACTTGGACCATTTCAATGTATAAATATCCATGATTTCACTTGATGGACTGGTAAGCTTATGAGGGAACATAAGGCCTGAACTCCCATTCATAGGAAGGACAAATGAGATAGACATCACTTGCCTGGTCACACAGTGAGCTTCCTATGGACCGACTGTGTCTCCAATCCCCCTCTTCTCACAATTCCTATGTTGAAGCCCTGATCCTAAATGTGACTGATTAGAGAAAGGGCCTATAAGGAGGTAATTAAAGTTAAATGAAGTCATAAGGGTGGGGCCCAGATATGATAGGATTAACGTCATAAGACAGCTCGCTCACGCTCTCTGAGTGCACACCCAGAAGCGGTCACGTGAGCACACAGCAAGATGGCAGCTGCCTGCAAGCCAGGAAGAAAGTCCTTTCCAGAAACCAGTCCTCACCAGAACCCAATCGTACTGGTACTCTAACCTCGGACTCCTAGTCTCCCGAACTGTGAGAAAATAAATGTCTGTTGTTTAAGTCACCCAGTCCATACCATTTTCTTATGGCAACCCAAGCTGACTAAGACAAAGCTGATAATCATGAAACTTTTCCTAGAACCAGTCTCTTGACTCCTAGTCTTATGCTATGTCAGTGTATTACATTGGCCAGCCCTGAAGTACTGCAAATGACAGTACATTTAAATTGCAAGCAATTTTTCCTGAATTTGTAACTGTAGCTGCCCCCAAAGCTGCTGTCTCTTCCTTTTCCATCAAATAATATAAGCATTGCTATCATGAAGATACCTCTCAAAAGGGAAAAATGAAAACATCATCATAAATATGTAACAAATCCTGGGATTTCTCCCTAGTAATAAATGTTTGAATTGATTCCTTCATTTAAAAATTTCACTTGTTATTGGGGAATGATTTTTTTTCTTATACTTAATATTTCTTTCTACCAAGAGAGCTAAGCCCTCTCTACCACTTACTCATTCGAACCTAACTTGTAAATTTTGTAAAGAATAACTGGGCATGCTCCAATTGGCTCAACTCTTCTTTCTCTTGAGATGAGCCTGTCCACAGAATGCACAAATTCTTAGCTCCCTCCATGTTAAAAATCTTACCTAGGTAATCCTTCCAGATAAGAAAGCCGAGGACCTAATAGATAGATGTACCTAAAGTCAGGATTTGCTAGAAAGCCCATTTGGCTCCCACACTCAGTCAAGTAGCCTATATCAGTAATAAACGTGGTATTTTGGTTGCAGTACTTACTCCTTTTTTTTAATTTCTCAAATTATTCAGCAAGAGGAAAAGCGGTGTGTTATTTCATTCAAGTCCTTTCAGAGACCACCAGCTTAACTGCAGGACAAACCTTTGTATTCTATTATCACTCTATTTGAGAGGCCAAGAGAAAACATGGACCTTAATGAGGCAGAATTATCCTTGCAATGACTGCAGTAAATGTTTGTTGAAGGGGAAAAAAATGGAAAGAGAAGATATACCGTATATACCCAGTTTTAATGGAAAGCCTATTTCTGCCATATACATTAGAGATATTGTTGAAGAACAGTTCATCCATGTGAAAATATTAGCACTGTAATTCTGCCAAGGTCAGTAAGACCTAGTGATTTGCTGAGATATCACCTTCATTTCACCAGGTAAATAAAAGCTTCTTTTTCAGTATGTCCTATCCAAGAAGGCACTACATAGCAACAGTTAAATTATGAATACAGCACATATGTTCCATACCATATCATTTACAGCACAATTTAGCATAGACATAATGCTTTGTAACAAACTACAATACCATTCACAAAATGCATTTAAATAGCATAATTTAGTTCATTAAATCCAGTCATTTACAGTAAATCAAAATCATCATAGGAATTGAAGAGAGTACACAGTTGTTTGTTTGAATAGTTAAGCTAGGTAAGTCAATTTCTTTTTGAAGGTCAAGGACAGAGTTGTTTCCATTTTCTGTTATAAAAAAGATACAGCTGGTGTCAAAAGATAATTTAATGTCACCTCAAAATGATCCACCCTCTTTTTTTCCTCCTCTCTCTCCTGGTTGCATATCATATCACTGCCACTCCTGAAACAGATCCAACTCCCCGAAAACATTTTCTACACTAGTTAACTAGAATGTGTCTGCAGATTTTACAAAATCTCAAATGTACAATTGTTTCAAATTCTTTACCAAAATATATACATTTGGCCCTGAGAAAGGTTCAAACGCTAGATCACAGTCCATATAATCATGTTTATCTGTGTTTTTCATATCATATTGTAAGCCCCTTGTGGGTAGAAGCCTAGTAAAATGGATTTAGATTCCTAAAACCAAGCACAGTGTCTGTTGGTTGTAAATTCCTTGAAAGCAAGGAACAATTCTTTTAGTTGTTTATTTTTATTCCCCATTGCCCCTACCTAATGCTTCATACATACAAAGTAAATATTTGTTGATTTAAAAATCTTGTCGGAAGGACTTACCTCAGGATATATTTTATATAAACACACAAATTCAGTATATTTTTTGCCTTAGTAATCAAGGGCCTACATAATAAAGACAAACTAAGAAAAGAGAAGACAGCCGGATCTCATAACTGACCTGATCTCATTGTTTTTTTTTCCTGTCTACTCTGAGTAAAACTGTACTCCAGGTGGACACAACCATGTCTTCACCTTACACAAGTCTTTCTCTTAGCTTTTGCCTGAAATGCTTTCACTACAAACTCAGCAATAATCAAAAGCAGGAGGATTTAACAGCTGTTTTAAAGCCCACGCAATGTAGGCAGCACTCACATGCTCAGGATTGATCCATATATTTGATAACCTTAGGTACAGACTCAAGTAAGACGTGCACTCTGTCCTCAAGCTGCTTAGTATCTAAATCTAGCAGGGCACACCATCAGCAATACAGTATCTGAAGTAAACTCAAGGTGTTCAAAGAGTACACTATCTCGATAATAAGAAATCAATCCCCTCACTACTCGGCATTACCTACCCCATTGGAAGAACTGGTTTCTAGTCTCAGCACACTTTGAGAGTGCTGGTGACACCCTGGAGGAAGTGGAAAGGAGGGCTGCCAGGTGGAAGGGTTGCCTTCTCACATTTCCTCCCCTCAGGTTACCTTTTCCCTTTCTTAAGGAGAGTGGAAAAGAATGTGGGAAGATAAAGGGGAAAAAATTCTTTTAATTGAAAGTAAATGTTCTTGAAAGTATCTGAGTATTACTGGGATGAGTATTGGTGCTTTGAGAAATCATGTCAGAGTCCATTACCACGAACAGCCTCTGTGTTAACTCCCTACAGTGAGAGCCTCAGTAGCTCCACAGAGCCCAAGCAATAAAGTACACACTCTTTAGCCTGCATTAAAGACCTCTGGAACCAGCTTCTGGATTGTTTCTCTTTGTAAATGAGACTGCTGGTTTCCATTTCCCACCTCTTCTATTAATAATAAAAATTTTAGGGGATTCCCTGGTGGTGTAATGGTTAGGCTTCGGCGCTCTCAATGCTGCGGTCTGGGTTCGATTCCCAGACTGGGACCCACCCCTCCCAAATAAATAAATAAATAAATAAATAAATAAATAAATAAAAATAAAAATTTTAACAGGAAACAAGTTCTCCCAGAAAAAATATTATGTTCCTCAGTTTCCCCTGTAGCTAGATGTAGCCATGTAACTACATTAAGTGGGATGCAAGTGGAAATGTCAGGTGGGAACTTCTGAAAACCTTAAGAGACACAGGAAGTGTACCTCATCCTGCTGATTGGGACATGAATGTCATGACTGAAGTTCTATCCTGTCCCTCGATGACAAGGGCCACACCCTAGGGATGGCAAAGCAGAAAACTAGGAATTGGGTCCCTGAGGACTTTGTGAAACAGAGCCAACATACTGTAAGTCATGGATTGCCTACCTCTAAATTTTTAACTGAAAGAGAAATTGTTCTCTATCTTATTTCAGCCATTACATTCAGCCACTATTTGGAGATCCTGCTATTCGCAACCTTCCTTTCCCTCAGGTCCTACGCTTGTGACCTGCTATGAGCCAGGCATTGTGCTAAATTTCTAAATACATCAACCCATTTAATCCTCACACATACCCTGTTAGGTAGCTGCTATTATGCATTCCATTTTGCAGATGAAGAAACTGTAAAATGTACTTGCTAACAAAAGGCAAAACCAGGTTTTTGAGCTCAGACAGTTTGTCTCCAAAAGTCTATGCTCTTAATCTCTATACTATTGTTACCTACCTTAGACTGATACTTGCCCTCTTCCAAGTCTTTACTCATGTTATTCCCTTGGCCCCTAAAATGACTTTTTGTCTTCCTGTTGTTTTTCCTAGCTAGGTGCCACCTTCCAAATGAAGACCCTGAAGCAGAGTAGAAATAAATCCCTCCCGGAATGAGTCCATTGTACCTTGACTATGCCAGTCCATAACGTTACTTTGCATATCCTGCCTTGCAATCTCATTGGTTGTGTTATGCGGCAGACTTTCACAATATATTTTAAGTTCCTTGAGGACAAAAAACTTATTTTATTGTTCTTGTATTTTCCATAGTACCTAACAGTAAAATTTAGTAAATACTATTTGAATTGCTAAAAAAAAAGTTATCTTTGATACTTTAGAAAACAGCTCCAGTATGCTTTGTATAGAATAGGTGCACAGCAAATGTTTTCTATAGGACTTTGAACTGGATTGAGGTGAAATCAAGCTCAGTAGACATAATCTATGTAAATTAAAAAACAAAAACAAAAAAAAAACACTGAGGAAGGAAACCCTTCAAGAAATTCAGGGACAACATGGAAAAAGATGAAACAACGACAACCAAAAAGCATCAAAATCAGCATCTGCAGCAGAAGAGAACTTGCCACTCATTCTGTCCTTGCTCAAGCAGAATCTGGAAGAGGTATGTCAAGATGGGCAATTACATGACATATAAAGCCAGTTTTTAAAAGGCTAGGCTAACATCCATTCACAAAAACATCCAAAGGACACTGAGGTTTCTTGTGCTATCTTTAAAGAAACTGTTTATAAAAGGTCGTGATAGGTCTCACTAGGCTGCAAAGAATATGTCCAGTTCAGTCTATTTAAAAACCATTTATCAAATAAAAAAATATACAAAACATAAAATCATCATCATAAATTCCGTTTTTCTTTTGATAGGAAAATGGTAGAAACTCACTCACTCTTAGTTACTGAAAGTCAGAGCAAAGAACCTTCTAGTTACACTTATCACACCCAAATCTAAATTTTAGGCCCCTTTGGAATTTTTCACTCTTGCTTTTATCCCACAGAGGTGGAGCACTAAAGAATGCAGGCAGGGACCCACTGCTAAGTGAGCTCCTCCCAGCCTGGTCACTCTGGGTGTGACCTTTCACCAGGTCCCTGGCATAAGGCAGTGTGGCATCTCCTGGAGCAAAGCCAGAATGTAAGATGAAAAGCCACATGCAGAGGATGACGCAAGGGAAACAATCATGACTCTCATACTGAGAGCCAGAGGGAAATCTGAGCTCTTATACACACTAGTTCCTAAGCCTGGATGTTTTATTCAGCATAACACCTCTCTTAACATTTTATTTTTCAAGATTTCCAGCCACACAAGAGTGAGGATACTAGCAATCAAACTATGGGTGTACCTCTCTGCATGACCCAGAGAGGGGTCCATATGGCATTGTCCTAGGTTCCCATAATAACTTAAAGGGAAACTTTCACAATGTCTAGAGCCCTGACTGTCCTACAGATTAAGTAGGAAGATGTCCTCAAATTCCTTGCAGTAGGAACCCACTTAGGTGGCCCCAACCCTGACTTCCAAATAGAACAGAACACCTACAAATGGAAAAGTGATGGTATCTGGAGCATAAATCTGAAGGAGATTGTTGCCTTCGATAACCTGACTGATGTCATGTCACATCCTCCAGGAATACTGGCCAGTGAGCTGTGTGCTGATGTTTGCTGCTGCCACTGGAGGCACTCGTATTGCTGGACACT
>PVJL010000397.1:318086-424815 GCA_004026885.1 Lyroderma lyra | reverse complement strand
TTTATTCTTCAATGTACAAGATTATTTTATGCTGTTGTGCATTTATGTGTATTCATTATGGCCTTTGTGATTTTTTATTATTGTGTTTTACTTTCACAGGCAACTATCAAATAATTCTTAAATGTCAAGTGCTTGCTTTGGCTTTCATAATGAGTTTTTTCATTTTGGTGTGTGGTCTGAAGAAAGGCTCTAAACTGATTTTTTTTCAATCAGTTTCTTCAACGCCATTAAATAACTAGTACAATATTTTTATTCGAAAAGACAATCATGATGGTGCATGCTATAGACGCATAGGCTGTACACATACTGCTTGTGCACATGAAGGAAAATGCAGAATCAAGAGAAGATGGCAGCACTTCCCATCTGATAAATAAGAAGCAAATGGAGTAATTTCTCCTGTTTCATTTCCATGTGTTTGTCACAAGTACTGAGAAAACTAATAAAGTTGAATACAAGTAGCCAGAAAGGGTTTCTGATGTCCTGGGCCTGTCCAAGTAGTCCTTGGGTCTCCTAACCAAGATTCAAAGTGACTTAGAATAAGTTAGTTTTAATCAAATATCTGTATAAAACAAGAACTAGGTTAGCATACAGTAAATAAAGCTATCAGGCAAAAATATATATACCAACCAAAAGGAAAGAAAGAAAGAAAGAAAGAAAGAAAGAAAGAAAGAAAGAAAGAAAGAAAGAAAGAAAGACTCTTACCCTCCAAATTTGAAACTCTAATCCTTAATTATGACAATACCATTCCAATTAATCTTATCCCAGTAAGACAAGAATTGCAGAGAACTTCAAGCTATAAAGGCTTGGCCTCAGAAAGATGTAATTAAGACACCTTTAGAAAAATGAGTAGGCATGCCATAGACTAAGAAAATACATTTGCAATATAACAAAGGACATGTATCCAAAATATATAAAGAATTCTGACAAATCCACAATAAAAAGACAACCTAATTTTAAAAATGGGCAAAATATTTGAACACTTTACTAAAGGAGACACGAATGGCCATTAAACACAAAGTTTCCAATGCTAGTCTTCAAAGAAATGGAAATGAAAATCCCAACGAGATACCATTGCACACCTACTTGAGAGGCTGTGAAGTACAAAATACAATGTCAAATGTTGACAAGGATAGGGAGCAACTGACAGTTGTATACATTACTTGTGATAATGCAAATGGTGGAACCACTTTGACCAACTATTTGGAAGTTTCTTAGAAAGTTAAGCTTGCACTTACATATGACCCATTATTCCCACTAATAGTCCATCCATTTCTACCCATTCGTTAGCACTCCCATGTTGCTTTCCATTCTCCCAAATCTTCCATGTCTTTATGTTACTATTTTCATGTTTCTTCCAATCCTTCTTTTTCCCATCCTTAATGAATTCTTCCTAATTAACCACAGAGAAACTCATTTCTTCCACATTTATTCTAGGAAGTTTATATGTGATGACATAAAATTAAAGTGATTTAGGATTAGCAGTGTATTTTGCCTAAATAAGATGGCAACTGGTTTTTTCTTTTAACAACTATAGATATTAATTATATGTCAAGAATAGCAATGAAAATGGAACATATACCAATATAAGAAAGACAATATGTAGGTAAAAATTTTTTCTTATACAAATAATTCACAGCCTTCAATAATAGAAAGAAAATCACATCACAGTCACTTGAAAAGTTTATTATATACCAATATACACTTTCTGTAATAAAAAAAGCCTCCCAATACATTGAACCATCTTATAAATGAAATAAGAAAATAAAATTTTCATCTGTTTATAAATGGGGTTAAATTAAGCAGTACAAGAAACCATGTGTACATCTGCCCTGCAGTCTCTGTGAACTCATCCTGAAAAGAGCCATGAGAAAGAACGGTGCTTTACCACCTGGCACTGTCATGTCACTCTTGAATACTTATAGCATTACACGCATTGATATTTTCAAGTTAGTCATTTCAAATGTAAAGCATTCAAAATATATACAGATGTTACAGTTTTCCATTTTTTTGGATTATTCATTGATATTTACATTTAAATACATTCAGATTAAACATTTTTTAACACTCAGAAGGTATCTTTTTCCACTTGTATCTTGAGACAGTCTTTAGATGAATGAAAATATATCTTAAAGATGCTATTTGGCAAATTTTTTTTTTAGTAATAGTAACTCAAAAGTTATAATAGTTTCTAGCAATGCTCAATTTCCGTAACAAAGTGCACCATTTTACAGGATTATGCTTCTAGAAAATAATACATAAAATACATATTTTCTTAAGGCACATTCCAGAAAAACAACTAAAATATGATTTAATATTGTCATACATACATGATACTTGTATTTGTACTTGGCTTTACAAAAAATGTAAAATATATAACAAATGTTCTTGCTACTGATTTGAATAAAAAGTAGCAAACTCCAAAAATTCCAGGCAATGAGTAATTTTTAAATTCATTTAATGTATGTTATATAAGTGAACAAGAATAATAGTTTGCTTTTCCTTGCAGTGTTAGCACTTTTATTTTTATGGAGAGCCACTCAACATTGTATTAAATGGAAATAAATGTCAGCAAACATCTGTGTAAAGCTAAAATGAACTAAGTGCTATTTTAGACATGCTAAATTAAATGAACAACCTTAGTATTAATAATTATTTGCAAATATTAACTTATTTTCTTGTCGAAGATTAGGATATTATTGTAAACACTGAAGAAGAGCATTACTGAACTGTATATAACTTTGGTTTCAAATTAAAAATATCCCCAATAGACAGACATATACAAATGAATTTTTGAGCCCATCAACTCAATTCCCTGCCCCCACCCCTGGTAATATAAATGTTTTGACTATAAAGAGAGAAAACTACACATGTAAAAAATAAAAATCAAATGTACCATACATTAAAATTCTGATGACTACAGAACAAGATCATATACATAAACAATATAGGAATCACAGTTTCCTGCACTGAATGTTTATCAAATAAAAATGTATCAAACAATACTGGGTAGTGTATCTCCACGTAAATCGTGGTCTTCTAAAAATTCTGAATGAGAATGGAAGACGAGAGGGAGAGCATTGTTCAGTAACAAAAGTATGAAAAGAGGACTAGGAATAACATTAAAAAGCAAATGTTTCCGGAATAGGCAGGTTAGCTATAAAGCATTATTTTTGTTGTTGCTCTAAAATTTAAATAAAACCCCTCTCTATGTTTAGTAAAATATGTTAACATTTAGAAAAAAAATCTATTGAATGAAGATATCACTAATTCAACGTCATAAACAGGATGGGCAAAATATTTTTTTTACTGTTGACAATAAGATGTTCTAGCCTTGTGTCTGGTCATTCATGTACCTAACAGGGACAGTTCATAAGACACGTCTTTTGCCTTCTGTTATTAAATAAACCCATAGTATTTAGTGCAAGATTAGAGGAAGGTATTAAATGTAGTGATAGTTTTACCACCAGGGCATTTTTGTTTGATGTTCTGAGAATACAAGTATTTGGTACTTTCTTTGTGGGGCGGGATCTGAGGAGGGAAAGGTATTATGACCATTGTATGCAGCTACCCTTACTCTGCCTGTACAGCAGCAAAAATACATCATTTCACACTGCTCTAGTAAAACCTGGGTAGAAGTGTGCACCACAGATTTTAAACACACAAACAGCCATTCTCGACAAAAAATGACGATTTTCTCTTCTGAAGGTGCCTGGTGATGTTCCTAGTAAACGTCCTTGGAATCTTCTTGTTATAATCAAGATAACTCACATGTCTTTTGGAGCATAATTTGCAACCATTTCCAGTAGAAAAAAAAGTACTTTTTCTTGGGTTAGTGATGCTTGGAATATGGGGGATTGTAAATCCAATCAGTTATAATAAGTGCCATGCTTCCAATCATGAAGATGATGCCAACCACAAGGAAAATTAAAGCCTGTGAGTCAGAGAGAACTTGTTAGGAACAAAGAAACCATAGTTACTTAGCACACTTGGTGCTAAGTAAATAAACAGCAAATTATCTACTGAAGACAGCAATTTGATTTGCATATTGAATTGTATTATTCTTATAGCTCAGATGTCCATGCCTGGCAATTCAGTCAACTTAGAACCCTAGTTGGGGAAAAAGGGTGAAAACAGTGGAGAGATTCAACCCAAACAGTTCATTGATTTGGCACATCAAAATGATGAAATACCCTGCGTTCATTAAGAATCAAGTGACAAAAATAGTTTAATGACCTGGGGAGAGCTCACAATCTTAGGTGGAAAAGAATAGGTCATAAAAGAGTAGTATGTATAATATGATAAAAATTTATAAGGCAAACAAATAAAAACAAAAGCCTAATATATGTTGCATATGCAAGTGTGTGTGTGAGTGTGTGTGTGTGTGGGTGGGTGTGTGTAGTGCAGTGTTTTAGAATTTTAACACTAGAAGTGACTATGTATATATTACTGCAGATCAGCCTCCTAATTGTATGTATGAGGAAACAGCCAGGAAATTATTTTTTCCACTGGACAGAATCTAGGTTATAATTTTACTCATTTTTACATCTGACAAAAACTGAAAACAGGTCACAAGAAGGACAAGTATCTTGCCAAGGTCACGCTGCTATAATAGTCCAAGCAAGACTGACTACATAGAGAGGAAATTTTGGAGAAGGTGGGAGAGCTTTGAAACAAAAAAGTCCCTGAACAACCCCAAGAGGTGAATGACCCCCAGGCAAAATTCAAGGTAATTCAGTAAGAGCCATTCTTTTCAAACCTTAACATAAGATGTTATTGATTAGTCACTGATAAGATTTAGTTATTGGGAAAACAATTATTTCTAGTGTATGTTTCTGTAGAATATATACTCTTTAGTTTAATAAAGCTATAGTTTGTATCTAAAGAGGTTGACTTGTAAATGCATGGCTCTGTTCTGTATCTCAGTCCATAGCAGAGGACAATAAGGTACTATGAAGGGGAAAACAAAAGCCTTACAAACCTAGTGACTATGACCAAAAGGTTTAAATTATTTCCTAACACTGCTAGGAAGCCTAATTCCTTCCTGAATAATTTCCCATAGACAGTGCAATGACAGCTGGGTGGTGTAAACTGGTATACATGTGTGCCTGTGGGCAAACCTCATTAGCATCTCACAGGTAATAAAGACTCAACACAAGATATTTGATATTTGAAGAAGAGAAATCCTGGAATCATCTGAGTGCCAGGAATCCACCCCTTTTTCTCTCCACCACAGCATTCCAGTTCATCTTTGATTTTTTTGTTCTTGTTCATAAATTCATTTCTTTGAACCATGTGCATTTTCTGGTTTATGATAAGTAGTCAAAGAGCAACTTATAATGGGGAAAATTACAAGCCTTACTTACCCCAACCTTTTGGGGTGACTGAAGAGGTTCTTTCTTGACAAGTTTAATATAAAAAGCTGCTGGAAGAATGAAAATCAGCATAGTGGCAGAAGAAGCCCCTGAGGAGAGAAACACAGGACAGGTAAATGTCTTACACAGCAGGTCTGACCTAGCAAGAGAGAGACCCAGGGCATGAACTTTAAGGACACCAAATCTAAAGCTACCCTCATCTTAGCACTAAAAGCTCCATAAGCTCATCTTATTTGTTTATTCAAAGAGATATATTTATAAAGAAAATTAAAATGTACCTAACATCATAGCTGCATACTGAGTATGTATAACATAAAACAAACAATAAAAGACTGAATATTACAAATTCACAGGAAATTAAGAATATTATAGACACTTATTAAAGAGGTTGAACTTATCACACATCCTTCTTATCCACTTCTAACTTTTCAAGTTGCTAACACCTAATATTTAAAAGTTTTATATTGTATTTCAAATTGTAGCAGTCCCTCAAATCAACAGAATAAAAAAATGAAATATATTAACAGGCTTGTTAAAGGAATTAAATATATTTCCCTTAACACTTAAGGGAAATAATATGCTTTACAAAATCAACCCCTTCTTCTCCTCCAAACATATCCTTTAATGCTTAGCTGATACAGATCTGAGAGAGCATTTTGTAGGTAAAATCTACCTTCCTCGCTTTTTGATGCAGTGTTAAGACCTAAGTACAAATCCTGGGTCCACTCCAAGGTACATGATTTGATTTCTATGTGGCTCAGTTTCCTCAGCTATTAGAAAAGGCAGTGGGACTAGATCAGGCACAGACCAATATTGTCCATGGCCTGTTAGGAACTGGGACACACAGCAGGAGGTGAGCCACAGGCAAGTGAGGAAGATTCATCTGTATTTACAGCCTCTCTCTATTGGTGACGTTACCGCCTGAGCTCCGCCTCCTGTCAGATCAGCGGCAGCGTTGGATTCTCATAAGAGTGTGAACCCTATTGTGAACTGTGCATGAGAGGTTGCATGCTCCTTGTGAGAATCTAATGCCTGATGGTCTGAGGTGGAGCTGAGGCGGTGGTGCTAGTGCTGGGAATCGGCTGCAAATGCAGATTAACATTAGCAGAGAGGTGTGACTGCACAGAGACCATAATAAACCAGTTCCTTGCAGACTCGTATCAAAACCCTAGCAGTGAATGGTAAGTGACAATTAAGCTGCATCTGGTGGCAGGCTTTATAGAGGCAAGTGAGTTGGATAATTATTATATTATATATTACATGTAATAATAGTAATAATAATAATAATAATAATAATAATAGAAAGAACATGTACAATAAATGTAGTATGCTTGAATCAGCCCCGAACGTCCACCACCACCAGCCCCAACCCCCCAACCCCCCACTCACATCCATGGAAAAATTGCCTTCCACGAAACTGGTCCCTGGTTCCAAAAAGTTTGAGGCCTGCTGCACTAGATCACCTATAAGGTACCTTTGAGGGCTAACATTTTCTGATGCTGTGACTAATTTCCAGTGTCACCTGGGAGGGAGGGAAATTGGAGCCCCACTTGACTAACAGGAACCCTGTGAGCCTGAGATGGTCCAGGGATCCTTGACTTCCCAACAATGGCTTCTAGTCCACCATTTAAGGAGATAACAGCTTGAGTGGATGAAATAAAAGCCTTTCTGAAACTTACCTATGAATCCAAAGATATATTTTATAGTTGGCACAAGGATGACCAAAACATTGTTAAGTGCAATAAGAGCGGCTGCAATCAGAATATGTCTTATCCAGCTGAAGGGCCTTCTGGGAAATAACAGTGTGGTCACAGATGTACGAATCTGAAACAAGAAAGTCCAAAGGCAAGGTCATTGCTTTGCTTTTTACTTTATTATTTCAAACATTCTCATTGCTCTGGAGCATTTCCTTTGTTTTTCCTTTTCTTCCCAGAAAAGATTTTAATGCTGATGTTTAAAAAAAAAAAAATTATTGTGGTAAAATACATATAACATTAAATTCACCAGCTTAATCATTTTTAAGTGTACAGTTCAGTGAAATTGATTACATTCATATTGTTGTACAACCTTGATGCTGATGTTTGATGTTTGAGACTTATTTTTCCTTGGTGATATATCTTGTGCTCACTTTCAGCTTTTCATCTTCAAAATCAGAAAGAGATAAAATAACAGATAACAGATATAATTGGGAGGCCCAGTAAAACTCTGTGGATTCCTAGTTATTTCTTATCAGACTGGATTAAGCATTGAGGGTGATCACGGAATTGATTTGCATGAGATTGCAAATGGAATTTTTACAAACCTGGGTTTTCTTCATTTTGCATGGTAATGAATATTTTTTCCATTCGTTTTTTTAAAAAGTATGATACTCTTTCTGTTTATTCCTTTCTTTTTTTCCTCTTTGATTTCCTCCCCCCAATTATAGATTACAAATGCACAAAAGACAAGGAACAGGACCTAATGATCTTAACATGCCTCAGAGTTCCTAGCTCAGGGGCTTGCACAGGGCAGGCACTCCGTCAATATTGAACTAAATTGTCTTTTCCCACCCTTCAGGATCCCTGGCAGATTTCAGCCCTATTTTAGCCGCTGAAATAAATAGACAAAGGGTCATGAGAGGCTCCCTTTGCAGCCACCATTCAGTTACTCTGATGTAAATGGATAAAAAGATCCTTGTGAATAGAGGGAGGGTGTGCCGGTTATGTTTGAACAGCTTAACAAAGTTGAAAATACTCTTATCTTTGGAATCTCTTAGAGGACACCTTTGACTTAGTGGAATTAGTTTGTTGGCTTTTCAGTAAGTGAGCACTTCCATTAAGCTGGGACTTTACATTTTTGGAAACACTGGGATTGATTTTGTACTTTACAGTTTTACTTCTGAAGTCTCTTAATGGCATGGTGATGGGAAGTTACTTAAATGAGCGAGTGTGTAAAATATATTTTAAAACACACGTATGAACGACAGAAACTTTGAGCTGAATTGCTTGCAGTTTCTAACGCGACATTCCTTTCATACCACTCCACCAAAAATTAAAGCCATCTGTTCAGGTTTAAAAGGCAATTTCATTTCCAGAATGGCAAGCCAGAGAATCTCTGGAAATGATTCAAGACTGACTTTGTAATGGATTTTAAAAATTGGATTAGTGAAAATTATGAAATTCACTCTGAAAAGTAGGACTGAGGAAAGCAAATGCCTTGATTCTGTGTTCTCCAGCAGCCTCTAAATTCTACATGATGTCCTGCAATTAGTGCTTACTCAATATTGTCCAAGCTGTCCTAACTATTAGAATAGGCTAAAAATAAGCTTTCTAGGGTGCATATGTAGTACTTAAGGGTTTATTTGTCTGAAAGTACAAATTTATAGAATAAACAACTAGAATCCATGTTATATTCAGGTGGAGGTCCCATCTATGTGCTTGTTAGTCTTTTATTAAAATAATGCATTTAATTCAGTAAGTGGAGTTAGAGACAATCCTCTGTGTACAGAGGTTCTGAATGTAAATGATTCCTTAAGCTCTTATGGCTGGCTCCCTGAAAGACTAAGGTTTGGCTCAATGATGTAAGACATGGAAAATGTACCTGAATAATGGTTGGAATAAATGGTGAAAGCTTGCTCCTCATAGCAAATAATGAATAACAAAACCCCAAACAGGACTGAGAACACATAGCCTTGCCAGTACATTCCTGAACAGGGAAAACAGGGAGACAGCAGGCTGCTGGTGGTGGTAGTGCTGGTCTATTCCATGTTAAAATGTGTCCTTGAGGACTGAGCCTGGGATCAGAAGATCCTCAGCAATTTTATTTGCTTATGTCAGGATAGAGGCAACTCTGGCTTATTATCCACAAAGTGTTGCCTGCTATTTCACTTACCTAAGTGCACTTGTCTCTACAGACACACATAGATAAAATCTGAAAATGTGGGTCAGATGCTGTGGGTGGGAAATGCCCCCAGCAACAGCCATGGTTTCTGTCAGAGAGTGATTCCAGAAAAATTCTATGCAGCTCTAGAGAAAACCTGTTATTTCCAAAGACAGTGTTGTGAGCAGGAGCCTCTTAGGAGATCCTATGTTCTAATGTGGGGACCTAATGTCAAAGACAGAAATGTGGAGGGAGAGTAGAAAGTGGGAGCCATAGTTCTGAATTCTAAACTAAAAATAAAATAAAGTAGAATAAAAATCAATTCTATTGCTCAGGAGTAAATCACAGTTTCACTTTGTAGGACTGCTTAGGACAAGAGTGTTGGAAATACCTACAGATCACTGTTCTATTCCAGATTATAGCACTATCTGCCATATTTCTATGCCTATATCGACGTATACTTCAAAACAGGATCTGTGAAGGCAACATCTGTGAAAAGAATGATTTTACTGTGGTAAAATGAACTGGAAGTAGCTAGAGAATTTGAGACATGGTCTCTCTCCTTTTTGTAAGGGGTGGCAGGTGGAATTGGAGTATCTGTGTTCCCGATAAACCCTTTAGGATTACTTGTTTTTCTGTTTTCCATGGTGACTGTGAAGCTCCCTGTATAAAGGGAAGCACAAGCTAACACTCCATTGTTAGTCCTTGGGGAGGAGGCGCAGCCCTACAACAGACAACTCTGTCCTTGGTCATCCTCCTCCTCCTACTACGAAAGAGAAATGCTCTGGCTGCTAGTGAAAAAGCTAGAGTCTTCATTCACTTCATTTACTCATTTGTTCAACAAACTTTTCAAGCCATCACTATGCACCTTTTACAAAGAAGGGAAAAACTAACCTAAATGGAGGGGAAAAAGATAATAAATAGATTAATGAAAGGAAAAAACACCCATCCATCCAAAAGCAACAAAACTCTTCTCATATCTTCCTGGGCTTCTAAGAGAGAGAGCCCAGTTATTTAATGAAAGAAGGAGAATACAAAATAATACCTAAAGCGAACAGATTTTAATCCAGATTAGGCTTTATTTGCTTGTTTGTTTTATTATTTGTATATGGGGTATGAAAGCCAAGTAAATAAATTTCTTATTGGTCAAGAGTTTCTTAATTCAAAGAAACCTGTCAGGAGAACCACATGGTGACTCAGCATATGACATATTGAAAATATTGACTCTAAATTATAAGAAACAAACAAAAACATCACTAATAACTTCTATCACTTTGAGGAAAAGATGTCTGAATGCAGCCTTGTGGGATTTAACAGAGACGAGGAGTCTGGACTTGCTTTTATGTCATCCATCATATCCAGGGGGGCTTGGCTCAGGCAGCCCCGGTCCTCACCCATACTGGAGTTCATGGCAAAAGTGTAGCGAGGGGAATAGCCTACGCTTTTGCTAGAAAAGGCAGTTTGCACATCTCAAGAAAAGGCAAGATTCATTTGGAGACTGTTTTAAACATTGCTGAGCTCATACTGTGCACATCGCTACCTTCCAGGGACTTATAACCCAAGAGAAAAGGTGGACAATTATGCAGATCACCTTAATGTCACATGGTAAGGGCAAAACAGAATTATGTACACGAGTGTTTCATAAATGCTAAGGGTAAGTGAAAACACATACTGAAGGATAGCAGTTAATTATTTTTCTAAAATTTGCTTCTAATGGTCAATTTTGGTTCTAGTGGACATTGATGGAGGAAGTTTACAAATAACTGCTGTTTCTGAGAGTCAGATTTATACTAGTGCTTTGTCCCACAGCAGGGAGATTTCTGTGTCGATGTCGGATTGTTAATGTCAATGTGAAATGGTTGCCAGTAAATGAAAGGCTGATTTTTCACTGTCCATTATCATGATCCTAACCATCAGTGTCATGCTGCGAGCACTGTAGTAGTTTGTTACCTACTGGTTGTGAGACCATGGCCAAGTCCATTAATCTCCTGAGACTATGACTTGAAAACACTATACCAAGGGCTTATGAATAAAGAAACATGGAAGCACATAACATTTCTTTTATGAAATGCTTGGATTCAACAATGATATGAATACCTACTGTCCACCAAAATTTAGTGATAGGTTTACATAGAAAAAGAAGGTCTCCTGATATTCTTTACTCAGTGGCACTGTTTGCTTAGAAATTTAACCCTACAGCAGCACACTTTCTGTCTACTGCTGTCTTCTGCCTTGCAGCCACAATGGAGCCAGTTTTAGGCTAAAGCTCTGTGCACGTCATTTGAAATACTTTCAGATATATGAGAGGCAAGGTATTATTTAAGAGTAAAATATTAGCCAACATAGTAATAAAAATCTGATTGCATGCACTCATGAGAAAGGAATGTGCCAAAAAATATTTCAGCACACAAACTGCACTTAAAGTGACCACAGTATCATTATATGAGTAGTCCTCATATGCTTGGCCCTGTATGAAACATTCTGTTCAGGGCAGTGCTGGTTACGGTGTTGCTTATTTTTCCCCCTAAAATGAATGAGTAAATCCAGTGTTTATGAAAGGAGAAGAGCTGGCAGGGGAGTGCAGTCCTATGTTTACCCATAGGTGGTGGTTCTAACTCATGCAGCCCAAATCTCCATGAGCAGCCCTGCTCTGTGATCCCAGAATACTGACACCAATGGCAAATGCAAACTCACATTATAATTAAGTCTACATCAAGTCAGAGCACATGATGGAGGATTCCTTCAGCAAAGCTCCATGTACTTACTGGGAACAGCACAATGGGTACAGTCAGTGTTACTGCCACGAGCACCGCCAGGCGCACCATGAGGAGAGGGGTGTCAAATGTGTACACTTTGCTGTAAGCATGAAGTAATTCATCTTCAACCTCTCCTGCAAAGAGGAAGAAGGGAAAGCATCCATTGGGTGTTGTCAAGTCAGCACTGGTTACCTATGGCAACATCTTATGGAGGGGACACAGTACAGTAGGAAGCACCCAGGTCTGGGAATCCAGACACTTCTGCATTTACCCTGTCTGTGAGCTTATTCGCTGTGCGACCTTTAAACAAGGGGCCCTGAAGCTTAGAAAGTTGCAGAAGCTAATATGAAATTGCTGAGAGACGTTTCTAGCTCATTTGCATTGTGGTCAATCTGTCTCTGCTCTAAGAAGCATCGCGAAACAAAAACAGAATAAAAAGAAAACCAATCAAACGGTGCTCCCTCTCCCCCAGTCTTTTCCTCCCCACCTTGTCTCGCTATCAAGTTAATTTACTCAGTCAGAAAAATGCAAACTGTTAAGTTTATACAAAAAATATATTTATGTTGATCATATCGATTAGTGGAAACAAATACTTGACTCCCTGAGATTTCTGTCTATAGGACCATGCTTCGTGGAAGGAATGGACAATTCTCTTCCTTTTGTGTGCTGTTAATAGATAAAATGTTTTAGGCATACGCTAATGCTGATGTATGTGCGTGTGTGTATAACATTCCCAGACTGAAGGGAATTCAGTCATGGACTTTTCTTTGTTAAGGAAACCATTCACTATAATACAATAGAATTTGGATAAGCAAAAACAAACAACAAACAAATGTAATGCTCTCCAAGCCCTCAGGTTTGACCTGACTGGTAAATAAGAAGCAGGTTCCAACTCAATGACATCATAATTTTTTTATCATTTGCTTGGTAGTTTGTTATTCCACCAAAAGAGCTTTAGAACATGCAGCTGGATTCACTCTCATTGCTTCTAGATGGAGGTAGACTAGGGAGTCAAGCCAAAAAAATATCATCTATCCCTAAGGGAAAATAATTAAATTTGAAGGATTTAAAAAAGTAAAATACGTGTGAATTCGCAAATTGTTGGAACCTGTTAGGCTGCTTTCTTAGGTCAAGTGACAAGTCTAAATTAGCATGTTAATCAAGTACCCATTTCTACAGATCTTGCTGCTTCTGGAGGGTAATTAAAATAATCATACCTCCCCAGGTCAATGATCAGTCCCACTAGGATTTGCACAAAGGGAATGACAGAGTGACCTACCATAAAAGGTTAGGTAACCAAAGAGGGCAGCGAGCAGGTACATGATGAGCATCCCTGTGATGGAAATATTCGAGACTGTTTGCATCTTCCTCCGGGACCGACTGGAAAGAAAAAGAACACTTGCATTTTGATTTTTTAAATTTATGAACATGCTACTTTTTAGACTTAAAATTTTTTAACTAATGAAAGAATGTATGTCTGGGATGCTCATTATCAAACCTCATTTCTAATGCAGAAACATAGCTTATTTAAATGTATCTTAGAGTGCAGTGGAGGATTTGTTTCTACCTTTCTTAAACATGACTCCTTCAGTTTTAGAAACAACTGTTTTCCTGGAAGGGGTCCAGTTTCTTCTACAAGGATAAGTAAGCTTGTCTCCTGAGTATTTAAGAATGTAATTAACATAAAGATCAAACTGCCTCCTAATGTAGAAAGCCTTTATTATTTCATAGTGGATGGGTTTAATGAGGACAAGAACCTACTAGAATCAGCAAAGCTCTCCTTCCAGGAGTTCTGATAGTATTACTAGGATGCTTGGTATGATTACCTGGACAGCTTTTGGAAACCATTCTAGAAGGTACCCAGTGGCTTCAAGTTCATCGTCAGGCCTCTAGTGTAACTGCTACATGTAATTTTCCAAGTAAATCAAACACACCAAAATAACTGAAAAGGTTCCAAACATTTTTTCTATGAGGTAAACCAAAATTTATGGGGAGAGTTACTGCTATTTAGTGAGAATGAAGAGGTTGTTGATGTCTGGGTTAAATAAGTTGAAAATTATTATGACATTCTTCCATAAGGATAAAAAAGGAAGCAGCTGTCGTGGGCTCTGATCCAATTCATACCCAAGTAGATATCAACAACCTCTAAGGGAAAAGAGTATTAACAACTCATACAATATCATCTGGAAGAAACAAGATTGTCTAGCAGAGTCTTCACTGTACAGATAAAAACAACGAAGGCCAGATAATGGCATATCTCTGTGGTGAATGTCTTCTAGACAAGGGTTGGGACTGAGCTCAAGCAACATCAGTGGTCTCACAAGGACATCCTAACCATAATTTTTGGTCTTCATGGGTATGGCCATTTCTAGTTCAGGTGACACCACTGCTTTCTACCAGAATTTAAATTTAAATCCCCCATGCCTGCCCAAATCCTTTCAGCCATTGTTTCCTCCTGCCCCTGCCCTGAACCCTCCCATGGACAATTTAGATGGAGTCATAGGAAAGAAGGAAGCAGATAAGGCAGTGCAGTCAGGAGGCTGATTCACACCTTTCTGGTTAAAGCACAGTACTGAAGAGTGGTTGGAGCACAAACTTTCTCTGGAGAGAAAGCTATAAACCAGGCTTCTGTAAAAAGCACCTTGGAACGTGTGAGCCCCTTTTCAAAGCAAATTAGAATGCTAAAATGATGGCTGCCTTACTCTTTAAGTTCACTGTAGATGGGAAGGACCTCAGGGTGGCACACAAAAGCAAATGCTAGGATAGGAATTGCGTAGGCCGTCTGAAAAACAAAGACAACACCATGTTTAGCATTCCAACACAGATGGCAATTCCACGCCATCTCAGCTTATGAAATAAAAATTCAGAGGCCACATTGCCAGGCTCATCAGAGGCCCAGGCCTCTCACTTACCCGGGAGTTGAACACAAAGTATTTGGGTTGACACTTGTCATCATTGTGTGCTTCATACTCTACTCCACTGCCATGAAGAGAGCCCTTGGCATGGTTCTCATCTAGCCGTGATGGATTCTGGTGGGTGTAATCCATCATGAAGTTCACACCACTACTTTCAGAGTTGTTGGGTAGCATTACCACGTGCATTGGAAGTGTATTGTTGAATGTCAGATTTCCAACATTGTGATCCAGAATGGGCAGAGGGCAGGGTATTTGGAATTTCTTGTAAATCACCTAGGCCCGGTCATAAAAAAAATAAAAAATAATAAAGTTAGCCTTCTGAGGAAAACCATGAAATGAAAGCCTGTATGTGTGGCTTCTGGAGTGGTGGTAAGAGGCCTCTGCTGAGGATTCCTTTTGGACTAATGGACAATGAAGACTCCCTTTGGCTTTTGTAGAAAGAGTTGGAACTATAGTGCATCGTCTGTATGTTGTGTTATGTGTTCATCACCCAGTTCTCCCCTCCACCTTTCTAAACACTAGGTTATTGTCATGTCCCTGCTTGAAGTGTTTCTTTTGTCTAAATAGACATTGTGTACCTAAAATATACTACTAGCAATGGCCTTGACATTTTAAATCAACTATTTTTAAACTCATGGCTGTTCTTGTCTCCTTCCAAATCGAATACAAAAATGTTGCTTGTGATGGGAGAACTATTTCATGCTAATCAAGTGCTTGAACACAATAGAGAACACTAAGTCAGGCACTAAAGGCACCTCATGCTCCCCAAGCTACAAGAATCATGTCAGTAAACCACTTACCACACTGACAAAAAACACCATGCAGGTAAGAGAAAATCCACTGGTATAACCAAGGTAACCTAGGAGTTAGCAGACAAATTTGAGAATGTGAACATGGCATCTACAATCAGCTTACCTATTAGAATATGAAATAAAAACGAAAATTAAAAACAACTTTACCTAAATTTTTAAGAAGAGAAAGTGGAAGAATGACTCCAAGAGACACAAGTATGACGAGGTAGTTGCCATTGAGGTACCATTCTCTAGAAGAGAAAGATCAGAACATTGAGATCAGGAAAGACCAACCAGAGTGAGTCATGTGACACAACCGAGAGAACAGAAGGCATACCCAGTATTTTCTTCAAGTCCCATGAAGACTCTGATGACTTCAGGTAGTTCGTATTTAATGATAAAGAGGTAGCTTGACATTGCTAAAAATGAAGAACATGACAGCTCAGTGGTGTGCAAAGTACTAAAGTCACAAGCAAGTTGTGAGAAGTCTTTGCATCAGGTAAATACATTATTTTTAGTAAGAGGAGCACTAATCTCCCAAACAGAAAGGAGAGCCACCCACTGTGAATTTTGTACTGCTCCCAGGTTCTTTTAAAAAAATAGGCATTTGGCCCACTGGTTCTGGCCATGGAAGTATGCTAACAGTATCAACGCTTGTTCTGTGTTAAATCCAGCACTGAGGTTTGCAGTGAAGCTGCGCTCTGAAGTTTTCCCCTTCAGTTGTTATAAGTCATCGTGGACTGTACTGAGCGTGCCTGTTCTAGTGTCTATAATTTGGGCCAGAAGAGAGAGGCTAGACTTGCAGGGCAGAGCTGGGTAGACTACATGCCCACTCTGGCTCTTGCCAGGTGGGTGCCAGTCCATTCCTCTGTAACCTCCCTGAGGGCCACACCAAGTCTCAGACCACTGATTGTCTAAACTGGAGTCATACCGGACTGGGACAAGGACACAGGAGACGTTAGCTTCTCTCCGCCTTGTCAACGACGTTTCCCCGCTCTATGTCCTAGTCTCCCTTTGGCCAAAGAAGAAATTACAAAAAGTGGCAAAATTTTTTGAGCATCTAGATAAGTGATCATGTACTCTTACAAAAACTTAATGAAATCTATAAATCCTGTCCCTGAAAAAATGTATATGTATACATATGCATAACACAATTTTTGCCTATAATTGTAGGAATCAGTGAAACATCAGACTTAATTAAGAATAAACTGACAAGTTTTGCATTGGTTCCTCTAACAGGATGCTGCATCCTTCTGGTGAATTTTTGCTAACGGACATTTAAAGCAGATATTTAAGTTAAAAATTGAACTATTAATATTTAACTAATAAACATTAAAGATACTTCCTTAACCTCAAACAAAAGTAATAGTGGTGATAATAATTCCCCTCATTGTTTAGTTCTGCACATTACTCTGTTCAATCATCTGAAATCATCTGTGAAACAGCAAGATGAGTGTTATCTTCATTCCACAGCTGAAGACACAAAGATTTTGAGAGCTTACGTAATATGTCCAAAGTCACACAGCTTGAAAATTGTAATTTTCAAAATATGAGTTCCCGGATTTCGGGCCAGTGTTTCTTCTCTTTTGTGAAGTGAAATGATACTTACTATACCTGATGTGTCATCTGCAAATATTATTTGGTTAATCTTTACAAAGACCTTGGCTAAAGCTAAATCTTACACAGTGTAAACAGAGGAGATATTTCTGATTAACTGGCTCAGTGAGGTACCATTCAATTTTAGAGAGCTATTAATTGCTGACGTTCAGTGATGTTACCACTGTTAATGTGTTTGGTCTTTGAAAATTCAGAACTATCCAGACCTGTCTGGGTAATGTCAACATTATTCTGCCAATGTTGAAACATCCATGGTAAATGTTAATTTTTCAGGGGACTGAGAAAATTAGAAGTTCTAAATGCAGAAATACAGGAGACTTTCCTTAGGTGAAAATGACCACTAATCATATAGGGTAACCAGTCAGAGTATTTTCAAGAATGACATATAAAATTTCATCTTACTCCCTTAAAGTCACACTTCTTTTCATGTGTGTGGTTTGATGGAGAGAGAACTTTATAGTTCATTCCATTATTTAGGAGCACATTAATATCTATATTTTGAGCAGCAGACGGTGCTATTCCCACTCAGCCTGTGCAAGGATTCAGGGCTAAATGTGTGTAAGGTTATTTCAGTTATCCAAGCAAGTAAATTAGATCAACTATGAGGTGGTCCTATGAAATGCTTGATACTTAAATCTTAATAAAGCTGAAGATTTAAGTCAAATGTAAAATAGTCTATTTGGTGGGGGATAGTAAACTTATATGGTTGTGGCTCCAAATCAGTAAAATGAATGAGATCATCCTGGCATTACTGCCAAATTCTAGCTTTGACTGTAGTCTTACAATATGAAAATACAAAGAGAAACAAATACAAATCATTAAGATATACTTGGATTTTATTTATCTGTTTACCAACTATCCATTATCAAGAGCAGGTAAAGTTGGATAAAGGTTATTGAAGGAATTGCTGTATTCCAGAAATCCTAAATAACTCCAGTGAGCTTATTTATCAGAAAAGGTTACCTTTTTGTAAGATTTCTGTGCAAGTTCATGTACTGCAGCATTGTTTGTCATAGTGAAAGACTGGGAACGAGCCAACCTTTCATCAATAAGGGGTTCAGTAAACCAACTATGGTAAATTTGTACAATGAAAAACTTGAAAGCTATTAAAGAGAATAATATGCAAATACATTCAAGACATATTGTTAAATCTAAAAAGGCAAGCTGAAAATCAGTATTATAAGATGATGCAATTTAACAGAACAGTATATTTGTTAAGTGTGGCATAGAATAAAGCCTAAAGTAGTTATTTCTAAGAGTGACTTACATAAATTTCTTTGTAATTTGTATATTTATTTAATGCATCAGTTTTTTTTACATTTAGCACATATTTATCTTATAATTATAAAAATGCCCATTTAGAAAATAATCAGAAGGGCTCCAAAGACAAGAATATTGAATCAGAGAACCAAGGAGGAAGGGAGCACGTACTGAACCCTTATTATGTGCCATATGTTGTCTTATCTCATCCTCACCTGACCCTGTGAGGATGGAATATTACTCTCATTTTCATAGATGGAAAATCAGACTCAGAGGAGTAAAGTGATTTTCCCAAGGTCACAGATAGTGACAGAAACAGACTCAAATTCAGACGCATCAGAATCCAGAAGTCTATTATCTATGCAGGTATTTTAAATTATCTTTTCAAAAACAGTAACAGATCAGATACCTACCAAGAGGGCTAAGGGAGACCAGAGGATCTAATTCCTAAAAACAGAGAAACAATGGCTTGTGGGAAGCGGGGGAAAACGAATGTGTGTGTGTGTGTGTGTGTGTGTGTGTGTGTGTGTGTGTGTGTGTTTATATGTGTGTGTGTTAAGGTTGAAGGACTATAAGAATATAATTTGTTATGGTATGACACAGGACACATGGGGATAGATAGATAGATAACTCTATCAGTTATAGGAGCGGTTTCAGAAAGGTAAGCAAAGAAAAGATGATGTATTGTATGTAGACCCTTTTGTGTCAGATAAAATTTTACCTTGAAAATAATGAGGAAGAATTTTGTGCACAGGAGAAGCAAGAACAGACTTGAATTTGAGAGAAAGTTAATCTGGAGAATGAATTAAAGATGGGAGCAGGGGAAACCCCAAGGCAAGGAAACCAATTAGAAGGCTGTTGGAACAGTCTGAGCAGACATAGTGATCACCTGAACTGTGGTGGTGAGAACAGAATGAGAGGAGAGATTCAAGAGCTAGGTAAAAGAGAATGGACACAAGCTGGTTGGTATTGGATTGGATGTTTAGATTTAGGGAGAGAGAAAAAAATTTAGGCTGACACCAGATTTCTGGTTTAGGAAACTGGATACTGCTGGTATTGCTCACTGACAGAAGAAAGAAGAGAAGAATAGGGAACTGGGTAGGAGGTGAGGAAACCAGTGCCACTCTGGGGGGTGGGGTATAGCCTGGGCCATGCAGGAGGACATAGCAAGCAGGACATCTGAAATATAGTTCTGGATGCCTTCTGAGGGTCAAAGACACAAATAATAGGGCCGGTGAAGCTGATGGGCAAACATATCACCTGGAACACCACTAAAAATGCAGATGCTCTTTTCTGGAGATTATAATGCAGTAGGAATTATAAGTGTCTGTAGAATCAAGGAATCTATGGTTTATAATGCTTCTGGTGCCTAGCCAGACTTTGCCTTAGCACAACTTCTAAGGTCACTCTCCAATGGGCGGCTCTGTGCAGGGTGTGTCTCAAGGACTCCAAAACTTGGCTATGTCCCTCAAATACTTAATTTTCAGTTTTATGAAATAACTTCAGTCAGCTGTTCTGGCAATGACAGCAATATGCATGGACTTCCATTTTTTAAAGTAATAATTAAAGTCATAATTGCATTTGAAATCAGGGAAGGTTTTATTCTACTCTATATTTTAATTCTAGAACTCAATTGATAGGGTTCAATATAGTATTTCATTCTTACATGTTGGTATTTTTAATTAAAGAGGGACAAGTGTATTTTAAAAATGAATTTTTTTAAATTTAAAAACTATAAAGCAGCTATTTTTCTGTATTTGAAATGCCTGTGTAATGCCATAAGAGTTTTCTTATGTATTGAATATTCTTTAGAAATTTACATAGCCTATTGAAAGCTATATCCACTTACCTCCAATGTTTTGCATTGTAATGGAAATGAATGCTCCTATTTTTCCAGGCCATCCAAATGCCCTTTCCCCTAATTTTTCATAAATTAAAGATCCTACAATCAAAGATAAAATAACCTTGTTAAAAAGATTATTTTAATGACTACTATAATTCTATAATGGAGTTACAATAAAGCACCATATAGAAATTATAAAACCCAAAAAGATGCAGTCTCAAAAACCAATATGAAAGATGTTAAAAAGTTCTTCAGGCAAAAAGCAGTGACTTCATTCATATTAGCTGCATGCAGCAAGTCAGAATTGTTATTTGCATCATCCACCAAAAATCTCTTTTTCTATTTGGCTTCAACCTGAGCCAACTGACTTTGATTCCTCTCCGTTGCCCAAATAACTAAAAACATCGAGAGGCCCTATCACTGGGGGCAGAAGAAAATGACATATGAAACTGACCCAAATCATCCTATAGTCATGGAGCTATAGACTGAAATACTCTTTAACAAGAATCAAAATAGAGCATTTTGGACTTAACGGGCAGCATACCTCCTTCCTTTGAAGTCTTTAATAAGAGATGAACTGAATAGAGTGATAATACTGCCACAGCAAGCAGCATGATTCTGTGAAGGGAATAAAGAGTAGAAAATAATCTTTCTATAGAATAAGTAAATCATAATAATGTTAGATATTTCAATAAATTATCACAATCATTAACTTTCCAAAAAATATGTGGACTTTTTGGAAGCTGAGAAATTCTTTTCAGAGCTCCACACATACTCTTTAATGTCACAAAACTGGAATTTAATATATTTTATATGCTAAAACGTACTATCTCAAGTTCTTAATATATCTTTTTTTCTTTAGTGCTACCCAGTAGTAAAATCTGGATCACAACTCAGATGCTAAATGTATAGCAAAATTAACAAATGTTATATCTAATTACTCAGCACATGGGTCTATGTACATCATATTTGCATGATATTCACACCAACACTTATAAATGAAGAGTAGTCAATAGTCTGACTGAACCTTACTCCAAAATCTAGACATAGAGAACCTAAAGCATGTAGTGTCTGAGCTCCATTACTACTGATCCAACACATTAGATGACAAGACACTGAACCAGAGGGTCAGGCAATTGCCTGTAAGGTAGAGAAAGACAGAAAAGTTAGTATAGGGTGAAGGAAAATTCCTTTTTTGTATTGAGAAAAAATTATTTCTGGTTCAGGACCCTCCACATGTCCACATGTATATAATAAATAAACATCTATATAATAAATTAAGGAATACTAAACTTGCCCTGAAAAAAGTTTTGAAATCATATTCTGTCTATTTTACAAGACGAGAGTACACTGAACATTTTCTCCACAATGACTGTATTCTTTGGTAATTCCTGCCGAACTCAATGTTACAAAATGTATGTTTGAACCACAAGTTACTACTTTTATAGCTACTCTAGCTTAATGTGCTCTTGTTTTCTATAAAATTGTTGCCAGAACTGCCTAATCAATGCCATGTTCATATATTTTTTCCATATGCCTTATGAACGTACCTAATTTTAAAGTATTTTGTAATTCAATTACATAATTTTGTTCCTTGGAAAAATAATTAGCATTCCTTGTATTCTAAACACAGGCTTGCTTTGGCAGAAAATATTAAGAGTAAAACCAGTGAAACCCTGTGTCACCTGCTGTAAATTGAAGAAGAAAGCTGAATCCAGTCTGTGCTGCTTAAACACACAAAAGATACCCACAATGTCTAACAATGTAGTTGCTCTGTCCAAATTAATCTGCTACATGTTCGTAAGCGTGAAATGAGGCCCTTGGTTTTCAAAAGGGACTATTTTCCTTCCATGGGAATGAATGATCTGTGGCTTTAGGATTTGAGGAAGTGTTTCTTTTTTCTGGTCATCAGTAATCTATGCTAACTTCCTAATTATTTTACTGGTATGTGTGTAATAAGAAGACAGTCTTTTCATCTTAGAGATAATGTACTTTACAAAAGCATACAACTATATATATGAATACATCTCTAGCCATTATGATTAAGAGAATTAAAAAATAGTTTATTTCAAATGTGGCTTATAAAAATAAAGTTAATTTAAAAACCCACTCATCTAAAAAATATTATAACTAAAACATTCAATGAATGCACTGACACAAAATAAATATTTATAGTCCTGCCTGATCCTTAGCTGTCAAATAGCCGTGTGATTATCTAATCGTATGTGGTGTTCAGAATATAAATAGTATATATTTGTAATATAAATGTTGCATTCTTAGACACTTATTTAATGCTGTAGCATTGCATTAGAGATTGTGATCTGCATTCACACTGACGCCTAACATTAGACTTTATTCCTGTGAATAATTTCAGTGCTGCCAACTGTGTCTTGGAAAATATTAATATCAGGCAGTATGTAATGCTCACAACCATCTGTGACTGTCTGTCACAAACAATGCAATATGTGTCCTCCAGGTCAGCTACATGACATTACTACATTACTACGTTAGGGCAGCATTTGACCAGGTTTGATTAAAGTGTATAGGTTTAGAAATAAACTTGGGCTACTCTGTAAATATTCCCTTTGCCCAGCAATGTACTAAGTCTTGAGGATACAGATATGTGGTGAATAAAAACAGACATGGGCTCAATTCTCTGGAGATATAGTGTAGTAAGGGAGATAGCTAGACATTAATCAAATGAATCAGACAAATGCTCTAAAATATTAAAACCGGTGAGTGTATAATAAGATTATTTGTCCTAGTCATGGCAGTTGGAGAAGACAGCATGGAGGTGAGGCTGAGCTGAGATATAAGGAGTTAACTAGGTGAAAAAAGAAAAGGGAAAAGGATTCTAAGATCATGTGCAAAGACCCTGTGGTGAGAGGAAGCATGGCACCATCATGGGATGGCGAGAAGGCCAGTGGGGACACAGGAAATGGATTGTGACATGAGACCAAGGCATACAGGGTTCTGTAGGCCTGGTTTGGATGGGGTCTTTTTCCTAAGAATGTGATAATGTCAGATTTGTGCCTGGGAAAGATCTTCTGACTACTAAATTATTTGAAGCATCCACTGAACAATGCATTACTTCTTTTAAATGGTCCTATGGACTGGTGGTGGAGTAAATAAAGTTTCTGCCTTTTGGGTAGAGATGATTAGGTAAACAAGTACTATGATTGGACTGCACTGATTATTCCTCAGTTTGCTATTTTATCTAAAACAAGAGAAATATGTTAATACTTTCTCTGATGTTTCCTATTCACAAAGATCAAACTTCAGATTGTTAATGGAAAGAACACCAGGTACCACGGGCTTCTAACCAAATGCAGACGTGCCCATTCACTTACATAAAAAGTATGATCCCTGTGTTGGCCATGGCGTAAGACAGGCCCAAGATCCCACTGCCCATGATGGCGTTGCTTAGGTTGAATGAAGACATTCCGAAGGAGGTGGTTCCAGGATGCTGAAAGAAAAGGGATGCATTATAAGCATAAAATTTGCCCAAGGATGAACCGTTTCTGGATTATTCTTATTCTCACATTATCTTTACTAGAGGAGATTTAAGTCTAAGATTGAAGACTAAGATAAAATCGCAGTGAATAAACGCTTTCTCATGACTCAACTTCCATAAAAGCATAGAATTCTCAGTGGGATGCAGTGATTTGACTTTAGCAGGGTTCTCAGTAAAAATAAAAAATACAGGTTGAATAACATAAAGAAGGGAAACCATGTATGATTGCAGATACATTTGGGTTAGAATGAGTTCTCCAAAAAACAAATCATTTCATAAATGATTTATGCAGCCATATGGCGACAGGAAAAACAAGCCCCTATTCCTGTAAGGGCCTGAATAAACAGAGAATGTGCTGATGAAGGCTTGGAAAATTTCAGTCACACTGTTTTCGCACCGAGAGCCAGGTAGATCAGACACCCTCGAGACCTGTTTACTGCCTGAAAGCAGAGATTCACTTACATGTTCATCATCATAATCCTCTAGCTTCTTTTTCCCCAAAAAGCCATTTGTCAGGAATTTCTGACTTTCCGCATCTTCATTGGCAAATTGACTGAAAACACATACAAAAAGGAAACTAAGGAAGTAAAAACATCTCAGTGACTGACATATATTTATCTTTCATGTGATCTAAGTACTGAATAAGCGAAGGAAAAGCAAGACACCCAAAATGTTGTCTTCTTTCCCTCCTCCGTAGTAGTTAGCGTTCCTTCCAGATCAGAGACCGAGCTCCCATTATAAACCCACTTTGGGAGGGAGGGGGACGTTATGAAGGAAGATAATACTGATTTGGGTTGGAATTTTTTAAAGCCACATGTCTTCTCCTCACATTACACAAGAAAGCGAATAATTAGAGCGACTTTTGTTCCCATGTCGAGCCCTTCCAAAGGGCTGAGGCTTCTCAGCTACGACCACACCATAATCAGATGATTTTATTAATTCAATAAAGACTTATTAAGTGCCCAGGCACTGTGATCCTCATCTCAGTTGATGCTCACATATCCCCATGAGAGCCTTCTGTGCCCCTACTCAAAGAGGAGGCAACTGTGGCTCAGATATGTGAAGTGGCATGCCCACATCCACCAGTCCACCAGGTCTAGGGTCTTTCACAGTGCCAGGCAGTCCCAAGCAGGACGCTGTAGCTGCTATTTTTACTTCCCTTTTTTTTTTTTGTTTTGGTTTCACCTGTTTATTCACATAGCCCTGGCTGGGAAGTAGTCCAATGGTAGTGCTCTGTGTTGTGTTTGGTTGTTTTCATGTGTGAGTGTATTTTAATTACCCTGAAAAGGTGCTTGGGTAGTTGGACAATGGAGGAAACTAAGAAAAACATTAAATAAATCCAATGAACTATTACAAGAGTTGAAAGGGAAACAGGACTTTAAAATGTCCCTATTCATGGAACATTGTGATTGTGACCTACTAGGGCACAGGCTGGCTGGAGCACACCCCTTAACTGTCCTGATCGGTCCCTGCAGTTACATGCCAGGGGCTTTGAGGACGAGAATCTTGTACCAGCCACATTTCCAGAAGGCTTAACTAAGGAGTCCAGCTGCCACCGTTGCATTTTGACACTGCAAAGTATCATACAGGCTTTCTTTTTGTTATATAAAGTGCTCAACTATGCATGCTTCTTAAAAGTGTTTCATAATTAGATAGATTTAAGTTGTTTTTTTTTTTCCCAGACACTTCCTATGTCAGTCAGCTAAAGTACTTGGAGAGTATTTCATTAAAATAATGCTTAGAAATAAAAAAGTGCAAAATAATTATCATAGAAGATCTGTGCCAATTATCTTTAATAATAGGAACTAATCCTGCAAATAATCTTGTGAGGAATAGGGTCAACAAGGTTATTTTGGAGAATAGAGAAGAATATCAGATGTAGATAAACCCAGAAGACAAAATCACATAGTTTTGTGTGCTTTTCTAGAATCCAAGGAGTGGGTTTTCTACAACCTCACAGTGTACATACAAGTCAGGAACTTTTCCTGGCATTCTCCTCCTAGTTCTCCTATGGAGCATAATGCCCTCAGATGCTGCCATCTTCCATCTCTGCACCCACTCCCTTTTACTGTTTTATTTAGTCTATAGTTAATATGCTTGCTATGTGAGGACTAGTATATAATATTTGTAATTGGAATCTGAGACAATAAGATGAAATGGAGCCTCAAATGGGCCTAAATATTATAAAAACTGAAGTGTCATCTGAATTTAAACTCTGGAATACCCAACATTCTATGTTTTACCTTAATCTGTAAACTAGAATCTGTTAGTCCATGAGTAGCTTTTAAAAGTTAGAATATGAAAGTAATTAGAATTTCTTTTTTGAGTCATTTGCATGTTCTTATTTTGGCGTGGGATGAGTTGTAGTCATAAAACATGCCATAATTGTATAAAATATATGAGTAATGTCCCCATTGTCTTAAATATTTTGGTACCGAATCCAGCATGTATTGAAAACACAAGTATAATGATTCCAAATAAATGCATTACGTTGAATTTCTCAAAAATTTACATTTAAGTGACCAATCTAAACCAAACAGAAACACAGCTCATCTTTTAACAGTGATTTTAAAATCGCAAAATGATGACCCATGTTTGAGTGAGGAGTTAAGGTAAGTTTCTGTGAATGGTCCAGAATACATTGTATGAGGCTTAACAAAAGCATTCTTGCTCTTTCCATTATGACTTTTAGAGGACTAAATGGAACAGCTCTGTAGGACTGTCCTGAGGATGGTGTCCCTTTAGGCCTGGACCCCTCTATAGAACTAATGTGTATATGCATCCTTCTCAGAAACAAAGGTGCCCTTAAATTTGCATCAATTTATTAAGGGGGATGACGTGAAGGAGAAATAATACGAGTTTACCAATATCTTCTATATTCTAGAAACTCATTTTATCCTCAGAAATGTAGGTACCAATTTGCCATTCTGCATTTTCCACTGAAGCTCAAAAAAGATAAGTATCTTCTGCAAAGTTAGGCAACTACCAGGCAGATTCCAGTCCCATGTTTTATCACATTGTTTTTCCTGCCCTAGAAAGTGCCATGATTTACATCTCCAGGGCCTCTCTCATCCAACAACTCTAAAATTTACTGCACTGACTCCTTAGAGGAAAAACAGTGTTTCCTCCTCATGGCCTTTCCTGGATGTTGTGAGTGAAATGAGATGTCCTTGTTTGAGGATAATATTCTCTACTTCAGGCCTGTATTTGATAAAAATATTCCCTTGAGTATTTTTTGAAATCATTTTTTATTTTTCAATTACAGTTGACATCAAATATTATATTAGTTTCAGGTGTAACCTTCTGAGTGTCTTAAGTCATGTATAATTTGTATTATATAACATTTTTGAGAAATTAATGTACTTATCCAATAACTATTGTGCCCTACTATGTATCAGGCAGTGTGATATGTGCTGGGACCACAGATGCCATTAACTTGTTGTAGTGGCATGCATGATAACTATCTGGATAGGTAGAGGGTGCACAGAGTAGGAAGTGGCCACTTGCACCTGGGGGAAGGCTCTTGAAGGGAAATCTGACAGTGAGTCTTGAAGGATGAGTGGTCAATAGAGAAAAAAGGGAAAGTGGGTAGGTGATATTAAGAGAGCATTCCAGGCAGATGGAGCAGAATGAGTGAGGGCACAGGGAGCTGTGAGGGGCTCAACAAGGCTAGAAAAGAGGGTACAATAGAGAGCAGCAAGAAACAAGACAGGAGAACTAGACCAGGGACCAAACATGAAGGGCCTTACATGCTAAGCAATGTATAGCCTCAGCTTTATCTTACAGTTAATGGGGAGCCACTGAAAGGCTTTACCCAGCGATGGAACATGAGTCAATCTGCAATTATAAAAGATTGCTTGTGCAAGGGGTGGTGGGCTAGTTGAAGGAGAATAAAATGTGTGACAGAGAGACAAATCAGGGATCTTTTCATAGATAGGTGAGAGAGGATGAAAACCTAAAGCAAGATGGTAATAGAATGGCTACAGAGAAGTGGGAGGATTTGATTCATTAATGAGGTAGAACCAGCTGGATATAGTCAAACATGGAATGTGCCATTTGGAAAGGGGATGAGTCAAAGTTGACAACTAGGGTCTTTTGTTTGAGTTGCTGAATGATAGTGGTGACTTTTGCCAAGATGAGGATTACTGAAAGAGAAGCAGGGTTTGAAGGGAATTGTAAGAGTTCCATATTAGCATTGTGAATTTGACTTTATAAATGAGGCACCTTAGACACATGAGTCATCCAGTAGAGATGTACAGTAAACAGTGGGTATACATTGATTTGGAATTCACTCGAGAAGCATGTGTTTAGTAGGTGAAACCATGGTAACTATGAATGAGCTTGCTGATAGGACTACTGAGAAAAGTATCTCAACCAAACTCTGGAGATGTAGCAACATTGAAAGGATGGTCAGAAAAGAGGAATCTAAGAGAGAATGTAAAAAGGTAAGAGAAGTGATAGGCTATTAGAAATAAAATTATTACATATTATTAGTGGGGACAGGAACACTATAACTGCAATTCTAAATTAGTCACACAAAGGATTGACATAAAAATGATATAATATTGTGTACTTCAGGATCAGAGAGTTGATGTGTTAATATCAACACTAATATCATTGTTCTCTGTCAAATAAGAAATAAATTCAATTCTTCCTGACAAAACCCTTGTCTCCCACGTCCATAAGCTCTCTTATTTTTCCATAGAACCTGGTCATCTTTAACCTCATACCTGCTCATTGCTGTCTTTTCTAAATGTCCCAGCCTGGTGTAGCTATCTTGAGCACTTTCTCCACTGCTGCTCTCATCATCAGGTTCAGTGTTGACATTTCTCAGTTCCACAGGATCCATCTGAGCTGTCAGCGCTTTCTTGTCCACACACAAGCTTCTTCAGTGTAAACAATATACTGTGCCTTCAGCTTAAGGCTCTTCTACTTTGTGTTGATGTTCAGTACACTCTGTTCTATAAACAGAACACAAAACAAATCATTATAATTTTCTTTAAATGAGATAAATGAATATGAATTACCTACTCTGTGAACGCTCTTTGTAAAAACATGAAAAGGAAGTAAACTCCTGAAAACATCACATAAATATGTTCACAAAGTTTCCTTTACCCAATACAAAAAGGAAATGTGGAAGAGAAGAAAAAAAATTAATAAATCACTAAACCGGCACATGTTAATAGAGTGCTTATGTATATGAACAGAGGCAGGTGCTTTGCTAGTCACCGTGGAAAGAAAAAGATAACTTTTAAGATATAGCAGCAGTCTTTAAGAAGCTTTAGGAATTTGTAAGCAGATTGCATGACTTAAAAGAAAGGGAGACAAAAAAGAAATTGTTTCTAAAAGATGATCTGCCAAGGCAGAAACTATCAGTGTCTCTACTAGCAGTAACATACGAAAATTATCACTTTAATTTGCTAACTATGCATGAAAAAAATAACACTGAGGAGATGCTTGGTAATATGCAACACCGGGTACAATCAGCTCAGGGAGCGACTTTCTAGGCACTTGGATCATGAAGCCAAAGTTAAGAATAGTAAAGAAAGGAAGTACAGTTTTATATTTGAATCAGCATCAGTCACCATTTATTAAAATTAAAATGCGTTTTAACTACGAAAAGATCCAGTTTTTAGGTTCTGCTCACCTTTAATTCATTGGATCTCACCACAAGCTATTTAACTTTTTTGGATCCTATTTTCCTTCATTATAAAGTGAAAAGGGATGGACTGGCATTGGCAAAAAAAAATGCAATGAATCCATCATAAGTCTTTATACAATTTCCTCTGAAAGTTTTACTTATTAAAATCATTCAGTTTTTGTTGAACCATTATATTGAGAGAAATACAATCACTCTTGGAAGGTGTGGTTCTGAAATGTGCACTACTCATTTGGTAAAAAAAAATCTCGAGCAGGAAAACTAATATAAAATTGCTCCAGAAGTCATGAAATCCAGAAATCTCCTGACAAATATGAAAAATAAAAAAAACCACATGGGAATGCTTACACAATCCAGTGCTGCAGCAGCACATCTGTGGAAGACAATTCACACTTGAGATGAGTTCCCACTCCAAATTACAGAAATTACAAAACACATGGAAACCCACTAGGCATGAGAAATGGTAAGATTCACACCTGAGTAACTATAGATAGCAAAGCAATTTAAAAGGGACTTTAAAATTAATATAATGAAAGTGAGAAAAAGATCCAAAATAATAAGTAGCATCCATAGAATAAGCACATTGTAAAAGACCAGGCTAGTTTGAAAAAGAGCCAAAAAAGGAATTCTGAAAATAAAAAAATATAGTCATTGAAATAAAGAAAACTTGGCCAAAGGGAGAATAATAAAACTGGAAGATAAATTCAGGGAAATCACTCAAATTATATCACAAAGAGATAAAAAAAAGAAAAAGTATAAAGTTTAGAGACATGGGAGAAAAATAAGAATAAAAAGTTTAAACACATTCCACTGGTTATTCTAATATGAAAGAATTGTGGGATCAGGGAGAGACAAAATAGAATGATATAATGGCAGAGAATTGTCCAGAACTGTAAGAAGATAGTAGTTCTCAGGATTTAGAAAAGCACACAGTACTTCAAACAAGAGAAATAAAAATGAGTACATCCATTAATACTAAATAATAATAATAATGAACATAGTCATTTATTATTAAAATTCATTTATATTAATTAAGGTAGTGTTAAGTGTATAACATCCAGGATAAAGAGAAAAATCTTGAAAGCCACCAGAGAGAATAGAAGTAAGACATGCTTATGGTTATAAGAAAAAAAAGTAGAAACTTGTATCAAATGAGTACAAAGGTTTTTTTCACACATCACACAGACAAGTTTCAGTTCCCAACACCAACCACTAGTAACAGTTTCTGTTTTTAGTTCTTCATTTAAAGTTAGTCATTCTAAATTTAAATTATTCACTAAAACCTCTCTGACTTGGTTTATCAACTCGACTGGTACCTGTGAAAGCTCAGGAAATTAGCATACGTTTTTCTATCCTTCCTTGCCACAATTAATTGTTTTAGTTAATAAAATACTTTTACAATGTTGTGATTCGTAATATTTTCATACTATTATGGAAAACAAACTTCCGTAATTTTCTATAGGCTGTCTTTAATCACTAAAAACCAATAGTTGGAACTTACAACATTGTAATTGTGTAAATAATATGCCCCAAATAACCAGGAGGTATATGTGACTATACAATAACTGAACTATAATCCTATATTACTCAAGCTTTGAAAGTGAATTTCCCATACATTTTTTATCTTCTGAATAGTTTCTTCCTCTACCCTCTGGTTATCATTGAGTTGTCAATATATTTTGAATGTCATTCCATCTTCTTTCTTCAATTTGTTTTCTATTTTGCTGAAATACCCCTTTGAATAACTTTTTATTTCACACAATGTGTCCATGTTTGTAAATAAAATTTCTGAGATGTTTCATGTTGGAAAGTGTTTTTACTTTGCCCTCAAATTTGGTTGACTAAATTCTAGATTCAAAACAATTTTCCTTTATAATGTTGAAGATTTTTGTCTCTTGACTCCTAATTTCCACTGATAAGTCTGATTTTTCTTTCTTTAATTTTTCTTTCTGAAGAATTTTATAATTTTTCTCATTATCATTATCTGAAATTCCTCCCAAATGGAACTAAATGTGAATTGTTTTAAAAATGTATCTTACTTTGCATGTGGAGAGCCCATTCCATTAAAAGACTTGTTTATATCTTTCTTCTGGTCCAAATAATATACTATTTTAAAATAGTTTCTTCCCCTATAATTACTCCTTCTAAAACTGTTATTGGTCGGTATTAAAACTCTTACTCTATATTGCTAAATTTTTCTTTTTATTTTCTACCCTTTTGTCTTATTACTCAGTGTTGAGATATTTCCTGATATCGTGTCCAAAATAACAAATTTAACCTGCTGTGTGATATTGCGATATAGAGCTACTGATGTAATATAATAAATTAATATTTAGTTTTTGTTCCAAGTTCCTGAACTAGCTTAGGAATGATAAATGTGAAAGGATCGTCTTTTGTTATTCATAGCAAGCCCCTTTCAATCACACTTCAGTTTAAGTTAATGAGGTGACTTTTGGAAAGCCTCGAAAAATGGGGGCTGGTTGCGAGGGCACTCACTCAATCACGTGATTTGAGAGTTGGAACTGCCAAGCCCACCCTGCAACCACTTGGGAGAGGAGAGGGGCTGTAGGTGAAGTTAATCGCCAGTGGTCAATGATTTACTCAATCCTACCTAAGTAATGAAGCATCTATGAAAATTCCTATCTGAACTGATTAACAAACAGAGTTTGACACACCAGGAGAGGGCACGGAAGCTCTGCAATCCTTCCTTCATAACTCACCCTCTACATCTCTGCCATCTGGTTGTTCCCGAATTGTATCCTTCATAATAAGCCCATAATCTAGTAATCAAACTGCTTTTCCTGAGTTCTGTGAGCAATTCTAGCAAGTTATTGAATTCAATTTAAGGCTGGTTGGTCTGGACTTGCAATTACATTTCAAGTGGGGGCGGTCTTGTGGGCCTGAGCCCTTAACCTGGCCCTAACTCCTAGTAGGCAGTGTCAGAATTAAATTGAATTGTAGGACACCCAGCAGGTGTTGAAGAATTGGTGGATGTGGTGGGAAATCCCACGCATTTGATATCAGGAGGAAGTATTGAGAGTAGAATAGAAAACATTGTTTGCTTTTAAACTAGATCCATTTCATTTTTCAACCTGTCCACTTATTTTTCACAATCATGTTTTTAACATCTAATAATTTGTACCTGTCTTCTTCCTCTTTTTCTTTTAATTTGACCTTTTTTTGTCTGTTTTACAGATGTAATATTTTCTCAAATCTTTGAAAGTATGTTGATTGGATGTTTTCAAGAGCTCCTTTTGTTTCTTAGATTTTTTTTTCTGGAGTTAGTTATTCTGTTTGTTCATCTTGGTTCTTCTCTTTCATGCTGCTGGTTTTTCTGAAATTCTTGGCAATCTTAAGTTGTCTGTTCATATTTATGAATGAAGAGTATATTGGTTAATGTAGACGGCTAGTATTCAGGGTTCCTCTGAATTCTGCAGCCGTGTCAGTGATGGGGTGCTCCCTTGCAGGTCTCGAGTAAGCGGCTTCTCTGCAGTTGTCTGGGTGTGGAGCACCGGAGAGGAGCCCCACCCCTAGACACAGCTGGCACTCCAGGAGAGACATTCCTCTGGGAGCAAAATGCTGTGATGTATTTTTCTTGTGGTGGAGCTTCCATTCCTGCTTGTCACCCCTCTTTGTCTCTGCAGAGGCCCTCATACCTATTCTAGAGTCCATTCTCAGATTCTCTTTACAAACTCAAACATGGCCTTCTCCTATGGGCAAAAGGAGCAGCACAAACCAACCAGGATGTTCAAACTGGGGTTCCTTGGTGAATACATGGTCACTGGTTGCACATGATCCATGTATATATGAGGGAAGACCTCAAAAGAAAACTGGAATTACCTTCTGGAGGGTGGGCCCCGTATAGTACATGCTTCCTCAGCTAAGTGAGTGTTCTAGGAACCCATCTGCATCAGTGTATCAGCTGGCATTGTTGTGAGAGGCTGTATTTGGCTTCAGTGAATATTTCTTGGAGACTCTTTCAATGCATTTGCCCATTTCATGATGGGTGATTTACATGAACCACATGCAGCATGACAGTGCACCTGCTCACACCGCACTGAGTGTTCAGCAGTTTTTGACCAAAAATGGCATGACCTCCATGCCCCACCTTCCTATTCACCTGATCTTGCCCTGAGCAACTTTTTCTGTTTGTTTCCCTGGATGAAAAAAGTCCTCAAAGGGAAATGTTCTGCCCACGTGGAAGATGTGAAACAAAAAATGGCAGAAGCACCAAATGACATCAAAATCAATGAGTCCAAAATCCACTGTTTTGAGCAGTAGAAAAAGCATCTGAATAGGTGTATTGCATCAAACAGAGAGTACTTTGAAGGTGACTGAAGTTTAGACATGTAAGAATAAATATACGACTTTTTATAAATAACTTTTGCTTTTGTTTTTGTTTTTATTTGGTTTGGTTTGGTTCCCCCTCATATTGACTTACCTGAACTGCTGCCAGGCTCCCTCTGGTTGTTTCCTCCATTGCCCCTGGATGGCCCTCGTCCTTTTCCCTTTCACGGATTTTTCCACCCTATCTGCTGTCTGGCTTCTAGAAATTCTTCAGAACTTACGTTTGTTAATGATACTGTGATTATTTTACAGAACTTTTGTTGTGTGTGTGTGTGTGTGTGTGTGTGTGTGTGTGTTTAAAAGTATCACTTTGAAGTTTCATTGCTTGGATTCCTCAAGGCTAGGTCCTAAGCCCCCATTCTTCCAATGTAGTCCCAAGACTTTATATACAATGGCCCCTCAGTTTCCATTTTTGGCCCAGGCCTCTACTCTGGTCTCGAATTCCACGTGCCTCGTGGCCTAACAGATGTATAAGTATTTACTTGTACATCGCAAAGTCAGTTTAAGTGCAGTGTGTCCAAAATCTAACTTGTAATAGTTTCCTTTTCTTCCAATGTTTCCTATCCAATGAATCCTGAAGTATTTCTCCAATTAGTCCATTTCCATATCTTCCACCGTCACTTTTGTCCAAACTACCACCATTTCTTATACTGTCAGTTTTAATAATCCTAACTGATGTCCTTGAATCCTCTCTAGCTTGCCCACCAACCCCCACCAATTCATTTTCCATACAACAGCCAGAGTGAGCTTTTAAAAACAAAACTTAGATCATATCATTCATTTGCTTAAGACCCTTTAATGTCTTCTCTTTACTCTTAGGATAAAGTCTAAAATTCTCAACAGACACACAAGGTTCACGTGGCCCAGCCACTTCTCGGGCCTCGTCTCCACCCACGCCCTCCTTGCCCTCGGTGTTGTGTTCCAGCTCCCTAGCACTCTTTTATGTTCAGGAACTCACCGTGTTCGCAGCCACCTCAGGCCATTTGCACATTCTGGTCACAACGTTCTCTCCCCTCCAGCATTCCATGCTTTACTTTGTCAGCCCCTCTGGGGGTTATAGGAGTATATATGATGGCAGTCCTGAAGACTTCAGTAAAAGTCTCTCTTACCTTTTGTTTATTTATAGGAACCTCATTGATTTCAGTCACATTAAACCATGCTAATCCCAGAATTAAAAATAAAAGAACATCAAACACTCATATGGCATTTACTGTGGGCCAGACACTGTTTTAAGGTCTTCAAGTATATAAACTCATTTAATTCTCAAAGCAGCCCTCTGGTGTAGGTCCTATTTTTGTTCTTACTCCCATTTTACAGATGAGGTAACGGAGGCACAGACTGGTTAAGGAGCCTCCACGCCCCGCCACCTGTGTCCTGCTGTCTCTGCTGCCTGGATGGGGAGCAGAGACTCTGGCTTTAGTGATAAATAAGAGGGGGCATACGTCTTGGCCAAATTAACTATCTTCTTACTTTGCTGTCTTCCCACATATAAAATGGGGGTAATATCATTTATCACAAAACAGTACTGTGAGGGTTTAAATGATATTATGCATGTCAAAGTGTGGCATGTGGTAGGTCCTCAATAAACTTAAATCCCTTTTCCCTCTTCAATCATCAGAATTTAATTGCTGTCTTTATCTGCATGCAAACATACGTAGTATTTTATATGCACATCTACACATACATATGGTTTATTGTAGGCAGTTATAAAAGGACTTTACAGTTCTCAAAACTCACACAAACACTGTAAACAAGGCAGATAATCCTTCACAAATAGAGAAATTGAGATCTCATCTTATGCTATTTTACCATATATATAAAACACTTCATTCTCTTTTGAAGATGACATAATATGATAACATATCCTATGAAATATGAAATAGTGGTTTAAGACCTCAGACCCTAATCCTAATTTTGGCCAAGGGACATCTCACAAAAGTTGAAATACATTTCCATAGCTTACATCTTTAGCTCTGAAGATTCTACTGCTGTTCTATTTTAAGGGAGTAACAACTTAAAGCACAATTTAAAAGAAAAAAAATCAGACAATTCGGAGAAACTAGATACTGTGAATTATTTGCCTGCAGCACTAAGTACATACATTTGAAGCATTTAGACTATATCATAATTGCTAAAATTTAATCACAAGATTGATCACACTATTCTACTTTGGTGTAGGAGTATTTTATAGATCGTACTTACTCATTTAACAAGTATTGAGAGTGTAATGTGAGCTAGAAACTATGAAAGGTAAAGCATGAATAAGACAGACCCCTATACCTGATGAACTGTTTAGTAGAGAAAACAGATTTTTGAACAAACTATTATAACAATTTACATTTTTACTTTTTTCTCTGAATAAATATTTATTGAACTAATCAATGAATCACTGCATGGGTAGGCTAGGAAAAAATGATGCTGGTGAACACAGTGATTGAAAAATACATCTATAGAAAAGAGTAATATGTCATGTATAATATATTATGTAATACAATTTTCATAGGCATAGATTCTCCTGCTGCTCCCCATCTCAGTGCATCGCACCCCCATTCATCCAGTTGCTCATGAGAGGAATCTAGCTGTCAGTACTGACACCTCTCATTTTCTATCCTGAAACCCCTACCCAAATCCAATCTATCACCAAGTCATATCAATCCTTCTTTCAGCACTTATTTAAAATTCATCAACTTCTCTCTCCATGACCATTATGGTATTTCAAATAATCATCTGCTACAGGCCCTGAAATGATTTTCTCATTATTTTTTAAAAATAAAGTCAAGTTTCCTAATATGTTATAAGGATCTACATACTTTAACCCAGACATAGCTCTTTGGTCCCATGTGACTAAACTGGACACACTGGGCTTCTTTCATTTCTGCACTGTCACCTCAGGATCTTTTAAAATGTTGTTCCCTCTGCCTGGAATGCTTTTCTCCACATTCTTAAGCCAAGTGTCTCCCAAAGTTAACTAAAATAATCTGAAAACCTTTTAAAAAAATATGAAAATCTTTAAATGCCATGTGGTCAGAAAAGGTCCACATCAAAACTAGATCACCCATTTTATGTTCATATGGCATGCTCTCTTTTCCCTCAAAGTACTTGTCACACTTTGCATTTACATTTTTCGTTGTATGGTTACCTGATAAATATCTGACTCTTCCACTAGGCAGAAAGCTTCACGAAGGTGGAAATAATGGGGAATCTGTAGACTCAACGTATTCCCAACATCTAGCACAGTGCTTGGTGTTACACAAGGGCTGTCTAATAAGTATCCAGCCACGTAATGTGAAAAATAGAGGCATTTATGGCTGGATTTTTTCTGGACAGCCCTCATATTCTACTAAGTCCAGTGCAACTTTATATGACTTCCTTTATAGATACAAATATGCATTCTTGTTATTCCTTTATAAGTTAATATATTTCAAAGTGAAATGGAAATGTTTCCCTATGGTTACCAGAACAAAGAGCAGCTTTGTTGCACAATGAATGTTCAAATTTTTCTAAAAGAAAAATCAAGTTTAATTTGACAGAACTTTGTGTAGTCTAGCCTTTCTCTACAATGGCACTAAGTTCTCTGTGATACAAAGATGGTGTGTGGAAACAGACTGGCTATTCCTGTGTGGTAGTCCATTGCATTACTGCTCCAATTCACTTATTTATGAAGATGCAAAATCAAAACTTGAAGCAAAGGTATTTAGATTATTACTATCACCATTAGAAGACTTTCTTTTATCACATTATTTAAGAGATATCTAAATATCTTAACTAGCTGCTTCCTTATATTAAAATTCTTGTTATTAAAGACTATAATGTCTTGTTATGTGACTAAGCACTAAGAAATTCAAGATAAAAAATTCTCAAAAAAGCAAAATTCTCAAATTTACTTTACTTGTATTGTTTGACTTCAAAGACATCAAATCGGAAAAGCAAAACTGTCCTTGAGTCAAGAGGCAAAAGTTATAACCTTCCCTAGTTACTGCAAACATTTATTTTACCTAATAAGTGAAAATGAAAAGGGAGCTAATATTGTCAGAGCATTTCCCACCATCTCTGCCTGTTTTGTCTTTCATGCTAACTCAGTTCTGATTAATCTACTCTGAAATCTAGATTATGTAGCAGATAGACTCACATGTCATTCACCCTTTGGTTGAGCAACTAGGGATTGGATGATCATGCAACTTCTAAAAGGCAAATTATCTTGAATCCAAGGAACTGATTTAAATCCACATCCAAAATGTGTCTGAGATAAATGAACATAGTTCTAACAATGAAATCAATCTAACACTACCTGTATATTAAATTCTCTTAATTTCCTCCACAATGCCATTCTAGCCACACATTGATAGATGGCTTGGTAGTCCCTGGCATGATTTCTCATAGAAATTAACTTCCATAAAAGCATTCACTACGTTCAGCCAGAAAAACATTTTAGAAAAGAAACTACCAGTAACAGCAGAACTGTATTTACTCCCTATTGCTGGTGCTAATAACTTAGCATTTTTATTCCTTTCCTCTCCTTAGACATAGCTTAGAAATAATACCTAGGGAGAGCTAGAAAAGTTAGATTAAATAACCCTGTGCTAAGAATATTATATGCTTGCTAATATAAGAATTAAAGCAACCATTTGATGAGGTATAAAGGGCTATTCATAAAATCTGAATGTTATTTTGCTTACAAACTTTCTAGCTCTGCTCTCAGAAGAAGACGTAGATTCTCTAGTCATCTTAAGCTTTAAGAAACATCTTAAATTCCTGCATAAATTTTAGTTCCTATTTCTCCAAACAGTAGTTAGTTTCCATAAATGTCCAGGGATATGTAGCATAGATGATATTAACATAGTGAACACTTTATGCTATGCATGATATTTAATAACATATAATGAATTGTAGATATAGTAAATTCCAAAATGTCTTCATTCTATACAATCAATAGTGAACTACTCTTAAGGCACTTTTTTTCCTGAAAATAAAATTTTACTTTCTTTAAAGTAACTCATATATTTAAAATAATAGTTCCAATAACCCACAAAACATATTGTATAACCTGGTTAAATAAAACTCAAGAGTTTAGCACTCAAAACTACATGTCTCATTACTTAAATGTTACTGATATACTCTTTAGGAGTATAACTATAAAGCTTTTTCAAGCATTATCTAAATATAAATCTGAATAACTGAAAAAATTTGGCCTATAGAAATATATGAATTTTTTTCTAGAAAACACCTAAATTTCTTCAGTTTGTCAAAAATAAAACTTCTTTCAGCTAACTGTCCATGAGTATGATGTATATCAACTGTTCAAATATTTTTCACTGAATTATAAAATACTCTTAATTTTGTTATCATGTGGGCATTTAGTTAAACCATCATTATATGCTCTATAAGATGCCCCAAATACAAGGATACCTAAATCCACGGACAATTCTCCCCATCTGATTAATAAATTTGATAGTTCTAATTTTAGATACTTGATTTCAGTCCTTCAAAATCTAAAGCCATGCTTCTATTCTATTTGATTTCTCAGTTTCTTCCAGCAAATTTGCTCCAAAAATACTCTATAAAAATGGTCACACAAGAAGACAAGGTGAACCACAATTTTTTTTTTGTTTCATCTGACAGTGGCACAGCCTTTCACATCTGCTGTATATAGTGTTTCTCCTTCGATTAGTCTAACTTTCTGTGGTTGTTTTTCTGTTCAGGATAAAACAATCTTTAATGTTACAACATTGAGAATATACTTCTAAAACTTTATTTTTTTTCTAAGACAAATGATCTCAACTCTTCACTCTATTCAGTAACTAACCAGGAGATGTACAAAACTAAATATACTTGTGACCTGCTGGTTTTGCAATCTTTTTCTTTCCTATTATCCACTGTCCTAATTTTATGCTCAAATCTACAATTATCTGCAAAAGAAAATTGCAATCAGGCTCTGGGTAAATTATTTCTATGACTGACATTATATTGAGTTGATCTTTTTTTTAATAAGTAAAAAGTTACCCAAGAAGTATTTTCAAGCATTTTACTTTGTAATAAATAGTCAACACCATAAACAGAAGAAATGAAGCATTATTTTAACACCATGTATATTCATGTAAAAACAAATTTACCTTAATTATTTATCCAGTCTTGTGCAGTCTTTCCAGAATAGTTTGGAATGTCAGAATGCTGAAACAGAGTTGACTTAAGTGAACCTTTGGGCCTCTAAACAATGATTTAAAGACCAGTGGGCGTGAAAGAGACAAGCCAATCACCACCACCAATTTGCTCCAACACCTCCCTCTGTCCAACTTGCGTCAGCTCTTAAAAAAAAGAGAAGCTAAATCAGTTTACTGTTTTATATTTGGATTAAACATCGGTTACACCAATTTCTATTTGCTTTTAGAATTTTGGCTTTTATACAAAAAAGTACTCACTTACTGAAAATCCTACCTTGACTGCTATCATTCTGTATCAAGATTCTATAGGTTGGTTGACTAATCTAGAAATGTTAAAAAGTTAATTAACTGAAGACAAAGTAAAACAACACCATAATAATCATAGTAATGGAGTCAGGCTGTTATATGAAATAATATAATCAGAACGCATAGAAAATATTAACTATGCAGTAGAAGAGTTGCTTTCTTTTGAATTGTTGACTTACTTAGAGAAAATGTTATAGAATGACAGACACTTCCAAATGGCACCAACTTACTTACCCAAGGTGCCTTAAGGTGGGAAATCACGTAAGCCCTACCAGCCACTGCCACCCCAAAGGAAGCATGCTGAGTAAGCAAAATTCTGGAGTTTCTGAAGAAATTTTAAACAGACATTTTTTTCACTTACAAAAAAATCTACTTGGCTTTCCACATATCAGAGAAAGAAAATGTGTTGGCAAAGAATTTATTCTGTTATAAAAACGTATCAAGTAGACGTCATTCTGAAAATGTGGTGAGAAAAAAAGATTAAAAATCAATTCAGAATTAAAAGTTCTTTGTCTTTTCAATATATTTTTATATATTGAAGATTTTGACACATTTTTAAGTTTTAAAATTAAAAATTTACATATTGAAAAGCAATTTTTACAACATGAATAAATAACCTAACAATCAGAAAAGAATGCTAGATCACAACAGTTGTATTAATTTCTTATTTCTAGGAAAAATAACTAAACATTGTTCTTTAAGTAAAAAATTCTTAAGTTGATTCAAGACATTAGACATTAAACAAAATGTCCAATTGATGCGGTGTCCCATTTCTCTTTTCCTTTTCAAATGTGCCCATTTGGTCTATTAACTTTAATATGGTATAAGTTACTTTTATTTGCCTTTCAGTTAACTTGTTCTTTATTTTTCAGACTTACCCTGTAGTTTTGTTTCTTATCAGATGAAAATTATTATAGTCTAGAGAAAAAATTATAACATATACACTAATTTTAGTTTTAGGGAAATTTAAATAATATTTCTTTTCAAATAACTTCCATTATTTAATTGTGATCTTTCCAATTTAAGATTTATTTCTGTTTACATAGTTATCAGATGTGTATAAAATTAAAAAAGCAAAAACCTGAAATAATTGTTAGAAAATTAAATACTTATATCTTAGTAAAATCCATTTGATAGTGGGTCGACTGAAAAAAGAATAAATGTACTCCAAAATGTGAATTTTATACTATATCTTAATATAAAATAGGATGGAGATAAATGTGTAAAAACCTAAAGTTTTGCCTCTTTAAAATTCTAAAGTTTTGGCTTCCTTATAACTCTGATCTTCTTCATGTGTACTAAATATAGTAACTTAGCATGTTGGATTAAAATAAAAAGCATACATAAGAGACTTCTATAAATAGTTTCACCATATTTCTTTGGTACCTACTCTAATTGCAAATTCTTATCACAAAACCTTCCTAACACTGATTCAAAAATCAAATATACGAAAACTAATTTGACAAAAGTCAGCTAAATTAAAATAGTTTAGAAATGTATTTGTTGTTTGAATGTTTTTTTCCCTAGATATTTGACATGTTTAGGCACGCAAAAATTAATGAAGAAATGTATGACCAGGTCTTGACTAAACTCACAGTAACTCTCCTTTCATAAGGTAAATACGGACAAATGTTATAGTTTCGTGTTCTGAATGTTTTTAAAAATCATACCATGATGTAATTTTTATACATTTGATAATAGGTCTATGCTCTTTTGATTTTTAAAATATTGCAAATACAACATATTCAGTTAGGCTCTAATTTGGTTCAAGTATCACTGTAGAAAGATATAATGGACTGGAATATGTATAGAGTTTACAAAATGAGTAAAATGAAAACTCTGTGGGTAGTGAATAATGAAGCAAGTCTGAGCAATGAGATGACAAACACTTGAACTGATGATCCTTCACACAAGGAGTTCATGCCACTAAGGACAGGTATATGAGCCTCAGTCTGCAGGGGACCACGCTGGAGGGTCGCAGGGGGCAAGATATGTCTCTGTGAAGGGATATGTGACTTTTTAGACTGTAATGTAATTTATGTTAGCAGAATTGCACAATACGCTCCAGGACTCCAGAAGAGTACCCTGAGCATATTCTTGGGGGCTAAGGTCATCCAAGAAGGCTTTAGGATGCCTGTGGACCTTTAGGAGGGCCTTAAGGTCCAGGTAAGTTTCCAATAGGTAGAGAGGAAACCCAAGTTTTCACCCCAGATGAAGAATGCAGACATGCTAAACACATATTCTGGCAACCAAGAGAACCACCCTGGCTGCAGTGGAGACTTTCTGGAGAAAAAGTAGAAAAATAAGAATGGAATAGTCCAGGCCGTAAAAGGCATTAGGTCTAGGAAACCTAGATTTTTGGTGATACCGATCTCTTGAAAGCTTCTAAAGAAAATCAGAAATGCAAATGGCATGATGGGACAGAGGTGAGGCCAGGACAAAGCTTGAGGAGACTGGCTGACTGATCCTTTGTCTTTGGCAATATTTGCCTGTCTCAGAATGATGGCAAAAGAAAAGGCAGATGGAAAGGATTTGAATTGGGATCAATGGTAATTTGACTTTTTCTTGTACTACTGTTTGTATTTATCACTTTCACTCGCTAACAATACATGCTATAAATTTCATATGATCATTCTATGAGAAACAGAAACTTGCAATAAAATCTTCATTTTTTTCTTAAAGAAAGAGAATATATAGTGACAATTTGTGCACTTCAGCACCCCTTCCATCATTCTGTGGCTCTCATTTTCAAATAGTACAGAGAAGGTCCTGGAATGTATATTCTAATATGTTATCTATTGAAAGTACAAAATTGTGGGCTCAAAATAAGTTAAGCGATTCAGATCATACCATGCATCAAAGTAGATGTTTTCTTGCTCATATTTAGAAATCACTGATCATCTTGTTTAAAATTTCTACCTTCAACAAATGTCCTCGAAGAGAAAGTGCCAGCTGGATAGAGTCAAAATTGGTCAACAATTAAAAAAAAAAAATCCCTTAGTGAGACTATCATGGCATTTTGCAATGACACTGGGCAAGATAACCTCTTGTTCTCATCACAACTGTACCCAAATTTCTAATTTAAGTCATAGGACAAAATAATATTTGGAAATAGGGTCTGGTTATAGCCAAATTGAAAGAAGATGGGTAGAAACAGTGATGACTAAGAAACCAAATTAATAATTTTGTATTGCATTCACTTACTTTTCTTTGTTCCTACTACAATTTCCCTTTAGTTCATCCACTTTTTTATTTTTATTTTTTGCTTCTGTTTCTTTTTAACTTTTCTACTATATGTTACACTGTTTTTATGATGCCTTATTCTCCAAGAAGACTTAGTTACCTCTTTTATCATTTTTAGGCTTTAGATTTGTAAACTCGGAATCTAATAAAGTAGATCAAATTCCAAGATTATATAACTGTCTTTACCCTATAGCTAACATTTGTGCTTTCAAATATTAAAATAACACTTAAATTCATTCAACTATCTTTTGTAGTATTATAGGTAAATGTCTTACCTACCAAGTCATTCCAAAAAATGAAAGATACTAACACAACTGTAGTTAAAAACAAGATTTAGATTACTTCTTTTTAACGTAGTATTTACCCTTTGGCTTTTGGGTTTCAGAAGACTTAGAGTAATGAAGAGAATTTATGATCTTTTTTTGATGCCATGCTTTGTCATTCCAAATTCTTTATTTTATCTCTCTTAATATGGATACATGCCAAAAAAAAAGAGGAAAATCCATACAAAAATGTTACAGAAATCTTCCTAACTGATTGAAATGGCAGAATTCCATGAACATGAGTTGAGTACCTGCATACTTGTGTGACATCACTTGCAGAGCAATAAAAGCTTAGTTATGCTTTAAGTATCTCTCTTCATGGCTGTAAAATTATTAACCTTAACTTACAGAATAAAAAATAAAGAATAAAGGAAGATAAAATTGAATGTTACCCAGAAGAGCTACACACTAAATTAATTGTAAACATACAAGTAAAAATTAATAATTTTCTAATTCTCCTTTGGCAGAACCTCTCAGATAGCCATGGAACCTTAGGCCACTTCTATTTTTTGAGGTTCCAAATATATTTTTAAGGATTCAAAACAAGATTACTAAATTGCAGAACATTTTCAATGTTCCTATTTAACAAAACAACACCTTAACACACATGTAATATAATGACTTTATAAATAATCTCATTTTATGATACCCTCAAAAAGTCTACATTTGAGACCCGCCTGAATATGAGACCCCCCTGAATATGAGACCCCAAAGAGCTTCCTTGCTCAAGCCCATGGGAGAGACCCTGCTCTTCTGTTCTAAAAATTTCCCTGACCAAGAGAAAGGCAACAACCCACATGTGCTGAGAACATTGCATTTAGTTGATGGCATTCCCCTCTTTTTAGCCCCAGCCTAAACCACCCTTACAGTTATACAATGGAGCATTTTGAACATGTTTGAATAGTCAACTACTATGTTGCAAAATTAGCAAACAAGTTTGGTGCAGGTTCATGAACTTACTGACTTCGCCACAGACTTAAATAGAAAATGCCTTTTAGCTTCAGCTGACAAAAAACAAACAAACAAACAAAAAAAGAAACCCAAAAGACAGCTCATGTTGATGACATTTCGTTCTCTGCCTTTCCCCTTTCAAAAACGTCAAATCCTTTAGGTCAATTTCATTTCTTGATCCCACATTATTTCTTGAAATGACACAGAAAAAAAAGAGTATCACAAGGGCATTCCTGGCTTCTGCCTATGCAAATAGATTGTGCTGAAGAAAGAAAACAAAGTCTGTGAGGTTTATAGCTGAGTAAAGTTTAAATAATGTATTGAAATTCTAAATATTAAATTAGATAATTTAAGCTCACGTTAAAGAATGATTCCTACCCTTTAAAATGCCTGCTTGAGAAGATAGCACTGCTAAGAGATATATAATTATAATAATATATAATTATAACAACACTTCCTAAACAACTAAGTCACCTTGTTAAGCTCTTTGTATAGAATATGGTATTAATACCATATTAGGTTGTGTTGACTGCCTTTCTAATTCAGTAATAGCAATTGATGATTTAAAAGATTGCATTCTTTTTGGGTCACAGCACATTAATTGCTCTCTTTCAGATTCCCAATCATCCCTTTACTTTGAAAACAAATTCTCTACCAGAACAATGTCGATGCATTTAGATTTTGTATTTCATTAGTGATTGGACTTCATAAGCCTGTCATCTTGCCTGAATTTGGACTCCCAACAGTGTCTTGAGCTGTGACCCAATAGGCTGAGTGGCTAGACTGAGATGAGATAGGGGACAAGAGAGAAAGAAGAGCATTTAGCAGGATTTGTAATGGGAAGGGCTCTCCTAATAGGTGATAGCACAAACCTATGCTGTAAAAGAATCAGTCTCTTATAACAAGGGTTATGCTCAGGCCTTTTCAGTAGGCTTGCTATTCAAAATGTTGAAATAACAAATGTATATCCACCATAAGGTGTTCTTCAAAGGAACTCAAGATATATAATAGTGACAGCATTTCCTGAAGGACTTTTTGGTGCCTACAAAGGATTTCCTGAGTCAGGTCTCTTCAGTTAAGTGAGGAGGTGGGTTTCTGCTTTAGAGTGTGTATCTTGCCTGCTGAGCTGTAAGCAACTCCAGGGTTAGTCCATGGTGCTGTCAGAGCCCCTCACACGGTGCTTATTAACTGATGTACCATCCTTTGCTTCAAGGGTTAGTATGGTAACATTAACTGAGCAAGTTGTTCTTGGGTTGCATGAGTTATGAATTACAATTCCACGAGGGCTGGGTATAAGGTTGGTAGCTCCAGTCTTTCTTTAAATATAGGAAAGCTGACTCACAAAAAGTAAATGTCTTGACCACATTCAGGAGGACAGGAGCAGAGGAGAGACATTTGGGCGGGTGGTATATTTAGGAGGTTTGAGTATGGATTCAAGTATGTCCAGACAGCCAGTTAAGATTAGTGGGAAACAATCTCTTTTGTCTGTTTCCTGTGATGACTATTAGACCATGCCTAGTTCATAGTAGGTGCTATATAAATGTTGAATAAATGAAAGTCTTTATTAAAGGTACTGATTCAATCTGTGCCTCCAAAACAGGTCTTTAGAACTCGTTTAAGCATTACAACAAGAAACATTCTAATAATTATTCTAATTGATGAATCCTGCCATATATTAAAATGCATAGTTCCTTCTTATGCTGAAAGCCAGTTGTGAATTAGTAAAGTGAATGCTCATGCTATATGCAAGGAGCCATTAGTTCCTTTATAGAGAGCTGCCTTACCAAACTACTAATCAGTAATTATCAATCACATGTTCGAAGAATATTCAAAGAATAATGAGGGCATGGAAAAATTATAATATGTTTTTTAAAGCAAGATACAACACTTAATAGTAATATGATCCCTGTGTTGTTTTTAAAATTATGCATATAATATATAAAAACATTTGCAAAGGAAAAATGCCTGGAAGAACACATAGCAAAATAGGAATAGTGGTTATTTCCAGATTGTGGAAATGTGGATAATTTTTATTTTTTCTCATCTTTATTTGCCAACTAACTTTTAAAAAGTATAGATTACTTTCACTCTGAGGAAAACAATAAATGTTATTAAAAAACAAAAGCAACCAAAAACAAAGAGTTGCTCTCTTAGGTTTTGTAACAATTGCTACTCCATCCCAGACATTAGCCACTAGCTAAATCTCTATTTTTAGTAAGAATATTTTAGGTGCTTGACCAGCAACAATGAACTCTCTTTAAAAAACATCTTCAATTCTGAATGGGCACTTATGAGTTATTTAGAGTCTAGATAAAATTATACAAGTCCAGTTTGTTCAGGAAGGATGAATTGTTTTTCCTCATCAGCACTCTAATAGACCTCAAAATATTGTTGAGAAGAATAGAGATTTTAAAATATATTTGAAGCCTCCATGTGTTTTCATAATGTTGTGAGATAGTCAATTTCTATTATAGATTATAAGGAGTCATCTTCATTTATTCACTCAATAAATATTCTTGAACACCTATGGGCCAGCCTTTGTGGTAGGAGCTAGGGCAAGAGAGACAATAAAAAAATAAGACATAGCTTTTGCTCTCAAGAATCCTTGGTCTCTCAAGGGAATCCATTGCTTACGTAGATCACAGTGCTATAATGTGGTAGGTGAAATGCTTGTGGAAACTGAAGGGTAGGAGAAGTGTGGCACCCAACTCAGGATTTAAGAAGTAGAGGAGACTTACTGGGAGAGAGACAGCCAGGCTCAGACTGAAAGAATAAACAGGAGCTGGCCAGGAGCAATGGAGTGTGGAGCATATGGAATGTTAGAGGAACAGCCTGAGCAAACCCTAGGAAGAAAGCAGCAGTTTCTGGCCACCTGATGTTTCTGGAATGCTGAGAAATACAACTGGAGAGGTCAGTGGTGGGATCACAGGGTGTTCGGGTGCTCTGTCTTTTTTCTTCGTTCTAGGAGTAGTCAGTTCAAATGAGTTCATTAATATAACCTGCCCAGAGGTACCATTATAGAGCTCAAAATTTCAGATATGTGAAGAAAATGCTTTTTGTTAGAAATTGTGATGATAAATACTACAAACAGTAAAAACCACCAGGGAAATATGAGGCGATTCTTGCCTGCATTGAATCCTTGGAGAAAGTATTTATGTGGGCTGGAGTCTGCTTTGTGTTTGGGTCATCGGGTTTGTGGAATTATAATTTGACCATGAACAGAAAAATTCAGGTTCATGAGGAATTTTGCTTCAAATAATGTAAAATATATTTTAAAAAGGAGCTAACTACAAGACTTACAAGAATTTTTAATTAAAGAAATCTTGACTTTCTAATCCTTCCTAAATATTTGAAGAGTTTTAAATTAGAATCTAAGGTTCATCATATTTAAACTGTTCTTAATTAGTTTAAAATACATCTAAGTAAAGATTGATGCCTAAGTAAATTATGAGTAATTTACTGAGTAATATTAATGTCTTAATTTGCAAGCATCTATGGTCTCTAATTCTTTTCTATAATGTCCATTGTAATGTGATAAGTAACAATTGGAATTTGCTTTATGATGGGTAGTTTTTACATGTGCATAAGACAATTGTATTGCTATATGTAACTTTGCTTGTGCCCTTGAGTTTAAAAGGCTGGCAGCATTTTCTCTGAAGCTGCTTAAGACTTTTCACACTAGCTTTTTCAGAGAAAGCCTAAGAGCTCACTCTTTTGTCTTGAAACTGTTCATCCCTTCTAATCTGACACCCAAAGTATCTAAATGGCTGAGCATGTTCTTCTTACTTTGTTATGCTAACACTTAGCATTGGATATTACAGAGATTGGAGTTCACATTCTAACTCTCTCACTGTGGAACTATCAAAAATCTGATAAACCAAGTGAGCGTGTTCAACCCACAGCCCGTGGGCTCCAGTGGCCTAGGATGGCTTTGAATGCTGCCCAATGCAAATTCATAAAATTTCTTAAAACATTATGAAAATTATGCACGGACCTTATTAAAGCTAATCAGCTATCATTAGTGTTAGTGTATTTTATGTGTGGTCCAAGACAGTTCTTTCAATGTGACCCATGGAAGCCAAAAGGTTGGACAACCCTGTAAACTCTCTGGACCTTCATTTTCTCATTAAAAGTATATAATTCCCGGGTTAAAGCAAGACCATTGGGAGGAACAAATGAATTACTGAGGATCAGCTATGTGCCAAAAATATGAAAATGACTACAGTCAAACTGGCAAAATAATTATTTCTTTCTTTATGTGGAGCTCCTTTTGCCACTGTTTGGACTACAAACCTTAGTAATGTAAGTACATGGTAGCTACACTTGTATGTATAGCAGTCAACAAAATAGCAAAGTGCTCGTGCAATAGAGACATGTTGGACAAATAATTCTAATATGTTTTCATAAAATTCTGATTCTAAATATTTCATTTTAATTCTCCTCATCAAAATTTTCACAAAAGTTAAAAGAGGAAGAAAGGGATGAAGTGTCTTTAGGTTCTTTTCTTCTTTTCCTTTCTGGTTTTCAGTCAATTAAGCAAGTAATCACTGAACATCCATTTTGTGTCCAGAATTATGGTCATGAGTGTCTCCATGTCTTTAGGCTTTCCTTCTATGTGCAAATACCTGGCTCTATTTTTCTCTGACAGGCCACAAGACTTAGAATAACTGGGAGCTTTGCAGTTGATTTGATATACACAGGAGTTCTGTTAGTATCTACATATATATTGTGAGGTATTACATATTACATATGTGAAGAGAGAGATCTGCATGCCTGTATTTATGTCTATAAAGAAAGATAGTGCTTTGTTTTCCTATTCAAAGAAGCTCAGCTTTTACCCTTTGGTTCATACGCACTATTTGTACAAGTGCATTACTGTTTTTCTCACTGTAATTCCAAATTCTTTTAACAAATATGGGGCTACTGTATGAAATGGAGAGCACACTGGAGTTCAAATTCAAGGATACAGATATGATCCCCATTCTGCTGCTTACTAGGTGAGAGACTTCAGATCAGATAGAGTTAATCCCTCCCTTCTCTGTGCTACAAGCTTTGCTGTTGTGCTCACATGCTGAACTAACATATTTGTCTAGAGGTCTGCCCTAGACTTTGAAGCCCTCAGGAACAGACATTGTTTCTTATTCAGTATGGCATGAGGTCAACTAGTATAGATTTTGGAGCTGATCTACCTAGACTTAACTCTGATTCGTATCATTTATTAGCTGTCTGACTTTGGGGGAATTGTTTGCCATCTCTGTGCCTCAGTTTCCCTATCTGTAAAAAGAAGATAATAGTGCCTACTTTGCACTGCTGTTATGAGGATTAACTAAGTTAATATTTGTAGAGCATTCAGAAAAGTTTCTGGCACACAATAAACATTATGTGTTTATTACATGTGTATATTTAAAGAATTGACTTGAACTTCCAAACCTAATATGGTACCTACTTATTAAGTCCTTGTTGAGTAATTAGAGTCATATAAATGTTCTGGAACTTCGTTTTACCTTTAAAACTAGGTCTAATAAAATTATATAAAGTTATTGTGAGGGATAAATGAGATAACAGATATTTAAGTATTATACATGTAAAAGGTATTTTTATTCTGTTCATTCATAAGGGAAAGATGACAGCAAAATTAGTCACAGAATTAAATTCGTTTTAACACATTTTGCTTGGGAAGTGTATTGTCACTGTTCATTTGACTGTTACTTTATTTGTTAAACTATTGATTAGTGCTGTACAAAAGCTAAAAAATGACAGATTTTGACCCTGACCCATGGAATCTTAGAAAACAAGCACGTAATAAGACATGGTTTGCAATATGTGTTTAACATTAACCAGCCTGTGGAGCTGAACAGCACCGTGGTACGTACCCGTGAACCTGTCCTCTGAACCAGTGTTTAAACATGCAAATGCACTGGTAGATTTTGGGGGGTTTGGTTTGGCTTTCTATGGGTTATTTTTCTTTTCAGTGAGATTGACAAACCATGGAGACCAAAGATGTAATGAGACACATTTTCCGAACACCAAAGTAAGTGACTTACATTTTGTTTACACTCTAGGACTTGAGACTGCTGGGCATCTTAGTACTCGTTCTCAAATTGGACAGCCACATAATTTTGAACTAAACCATGGTTGATTGGCAATATGAATGAATGACTGGCTCTCTTTGAGGCAGCTTTTTGACCAAACAGGACCCCATAATTGATGGGTGTCTTCCATCTTTATATCTCTTAAATACAAGGAAGTCTTACAAGCATGCATGTATGCTACTTCTCATTAATTTGAGGTGAACTTGGCTAAGATTGCTTAGAAACTGAGTTGGTGTCTAAAGGTCTGCAGTTTTAAATCCTTTACTAGATCCAGCTTGATTCTTTCTTTAAGAATTAGAAATTAGGAAACACATATGCAAGTATTTTCAAATAGAAAGCTTTATAAAAATTAAAAATAGCATTAATTAAAAAATCCTTAGTATTCTTATAAAATATTCAGTGGTATTTCAGAAATATGCCAGTTTCCTTTTTTTTAACTATTAGGTAGTATGGGTACAAATGGGAATAAATATAGTGCTGATGGAGTCTGGTGATGTCCACTTTGGTATTTTACATTCTTTCCATCCCTTCCCCTTTCAGACAGTTGGACTTCCCCTTGCTGACATACTGAGCTGTTCTCACACAAGAGTAAATACACTGACATGAATAAGTCCTGGTTTTCCTCATAAATAGATGTCTTAGGCTTAGTACCTATCCAGACTACGAAGACTCTGGGTCTTAACAACCCAGTTTAATTTTTATAAGGCACATTTAGTTTAGATTTTGTGTTTTTAATTAGCAGCATTTCTGGTGGTAGGATAATAACTACTCTTCTGAATTATTCATTGTCCAATGTGTAGTCATCTAGACTGGTTTTCCTGGGGCAATTGTTACATAGAGAAGATTTTTATCATCCCCATACCCGATTATGAAAAGAATCAACAAGAGCAAGAACTACAATACAACATAGAGAAAATAAGCTTCAGTGAGTTGTTGAAAGACTCCCTAGGATTTTACTCACTGTTTTTTGATCATGTTTTTGTCACAAGAAACATTATTTATGTATTTCTTTAGCATACAGTATAATTTATTTCTATTATGCTAATAGAAGAATTTACAAATATGTGGCAAAAAGATGCAAGATTTTTAGATGTCATTTCAACAGAGAAATCTAATGATTACCTCGGGAAGCTAAATCACCCAGTTACAGTGAAAAATTTGAGGTTCTGTTTATTCTTTTTCTCTTAGGATTAAAGCACATAAAAGTACCTAGTTTCTACATGCATTATCACATATATGTAGATAAACCCATGAGCAATATTTAGGTATATAAATAGGTATATATAGATTCATTTTCCGTATGCAGAAATAGATGAGTTCACATGGCTTTGAAGTACATGAGTTTTCACCTAAAATATTTAAGAAATAATTTTCTTTCAAAGCTTTGCACTATCTAATCACTTAGTTATTCTATGTTGTGACCACTGAAATTATTTGAGAATAAGTGACACAAAACGTACATGAGACAGTATTCTTGTATTGAGTAGATTGGGGTGGGGGGAATAACTTTTTAAACAATTATAAGTAAATAGAGGGTACCTATCTCACTATATATAGCTCTGTGAATCATATGGCCTTCATCTTTGTATCTTGAGTAGACCAGTAAGTTAAGACCTCTTTTTATTTTTTATTTCTTTCCTTCCTTCCTTTCTTCTTTCCTTTCTTCCTTCCTCCCTCCCATCTTTCCTTTCTCTTCCCTAATTTTTACACTGAACAGTACCTAATTAAAGAATTATATATGAATATATTTTTAAGTTTCTAGATTTGTAAATATTTGTTTTGCAAAAAAACTTAGAAAAACAATAGTGCATGGGAGTACATATTTTAACTCCTTATGAAAGAAAGCATATGTATTTTTAAATTACTTTTCTGCAAGTGACATAATACATGTAAAGAGCTTAGAACAGCACCTGGGATTTAATAAGAACTAAATAATGTTAATGTTGTTTTTGGTAAAATAGCCCAGGTATTTAATATTTTTATGAGAACCTAATCTTAAACATTACATTATTTTTTATTCGGAATAATTCTCATATAGTAAATAAATCCCAATTCAAAAATTTCATTTCATATACTTGGCTGAAAACAAGCTGGCTAATTAAATTGCTAGACCTACTGGCAAACATTCCAGGAATTGTCCCCAAACTTTTGTTATTTGCAATTTTCACAGATTTCCCAGGAGAAATAGCTTCTTTTAGTGAACCCCTTGAAATACTCAGCCACATGGAGATTTCCATTCAATGCCTGTGTTATCTTGTTATGAAGTTAGCATTTCATACATAGGAAACCCTGAAAATATATATATATATATATTTACAACAGGAATGCTGACATAGGCTTGATGCCTCCGGCACTACCTCTGTCTGCTGCAATGTCTGTTTATTCTAGTCTGGTATTCAATAAAATACATGGACCTGCCATAGCAATCACTGCAACACGAAGCATAACGTGTATATGTGTTTCTAAGATAAGAACTTTTTTTAAAGAAACATACAAAAATTTGTTAGTTGTACAGATACAGATTAAATATTCTGCAAAATAGAAAAGTTTCATATGAAATCATAAGAATATTTCTAAATACTTAGAATATTTCCAAGTACTTATTACTATTCTTTACAAAAGAAATCTTAAAGGTATAGTATATTTGGATGCATATCATTGACTCTGACAAAGAATATACAACCACAGCAATGTAAGAATTTGGGTTAATGACTGTCATTTTATAAAAAACAAGCTGTGTAAATATAATGTTTTATTTAATTTTGCTTGCTATTTTCTGAATATGTTTATAGTTCATTTATTAAAAGAGAACCTGAAGAACGTGAAGTAAAACCACTCCATACCTATTTCTAAAGAACAAGTATGAAACATTTTTTCTATTTTTATTCTGAGAAAATAACCTGTGCTTTATTGTCAGCTGGGCATATGACTGGGTCTTCTTTTGGCCTCAGTATTGGATATACTTGGCAGCTTAAATTCCATGGAATTTGAAGCCCACCACACTTGACTATTTCCTTACTATTTCTATTCAAAAGTGTGCTGGCTCCATTTATTTTTCTCAGTTAATTTCAGTAGAAAATAAAGGAGTAAAAAAATGTACTGACATAGGCTATTGAATTGTTTTTCTAATTTTTGTACAAAACAAAATATTTACAAATCTAGAAACTCAAAAATACATACATATATGATATTAGTTTTAGTAAAAGAATTACAAGGGGGCACCAATTGGCTTTTTATTTCAATTCTGACAAAAAATATCGAGAAAGTGCCCATTTAGGAAATAGTCACAGCTCAGAGGGATTGGGAGATCTGCATATAGAAAAACTCTCACCAGTTCATAGGATCAAATTCCTAAAAAGTCCATGACAGGAGAATACTAGGTGGAGTAACTTAGCAGCTTATTGGGAAAATATGGTGTATGGTGTGCCAGGTTGGGGCCAAGACTGCATGAATCTGTATGAATCTGAGTATTTTTACACTCAGAAAAGTAAAAATATCACCGTGATAGTATTATATATTTTATATTGGTAGTACTAAATACAATTAAATTTTAACTTCTCACCTTTTGCTCACTAAAATGTTTCTAGAGTCTTAAAATTTGCTCTTGCATAGCTAATTGCAATTAAAAGTTGATTACTATTAAATACATTACTTAAATAGAATAGCAATGAAGTAACAAAATTATTATTAATAAAGGCTAACGCTCCTGTAAAAAGTATTTTCTAGTACATATGGCTAGTGTAAATACAGGGTGTTAAATTCTCCTACCTTTTCAATAGTTGAACAGAATACAGGGCAATCAGACTCAAGTTAAAAGCTGGTAGATATTTTGTAAAGGTTTGCTTTTGGCTTTCACCTTGGAAAACAGGACCTGCGTGTTCATCTGGTATAGTAGCATGAAAAGCTTGTAATTGTGACCTTCATAGTCCGTTCTAGCATCTTTTCTTATGGAATAATCAAATGATTTGGGTCACTCCTCTTATAGGAGATTTTTGTCAGCTATTTGTGCACTACAGGGGTATGTCGATGAGTTCTACCACACTCCATCCTTAAGTAAGGCAGCTTTCTTTAGCACGAAACCCAGAAAACACCTCTCTGTGACTCACACTTTCAATCGTACCAAACCATTTCCCCAAATATTAAATATGCAATATAAAACATAGAAATAAAATAATACAAAATAATTAAAATAATATAATTCTATTATGTTATGTAATACATTATTATATAATTATATATTACATAATGTAATTATATAGTATAATAAAAACAAGTCAGTTTTAAAGTTAAAAATCAGCCTATAGTTATATTTATATTTTATATTATACTGTAAAACATATATTTATACATGCATTATAAATGTTATTTATAATATTTATATTAAATATTATCTATGTGCTGATTTTTTAAAACTTTAAAACTGACTTGTTTTTAGACAAACCAGATGTCCAGAATGGGACAAGCAAGTGCACTGTACCTTAGATGTGAGTTTTTTAAGATTCTTGGCAGAAGTTTTAAAACATAGCCCCCAAAATGAAATGTTTTATTACTTAGTTTAGGTAGAATGGTGCATTTCATTTTTATTTATTTTTATGGAAAATTTCAAATAGACATAAATTTAGGTGGAATAATAGGAAACCTCACATATGCATTATCTAGCTTCAACCATTATTAACCACGGCCAACCTTATTACATCTAAACTACCACTCCCCCTCTCCCATTATTTTGAAGCAAATAACAAATATATAATTTCCTAGTAAATATATCTGTGTATACCAGTAATAGAAAAGTACTTTTTAAAAAGTGGTCATGTGGCACCATTGTTAAAATCAAAACAACCCCTGCTGTTTACTGGTGATGTCTTGCAATCTTAGAGACAGTTGAGTAAGCTCTTGGTGAGTAGACCAGTACACATTTTGAAACCTGCTTGAAAGGGCACTTCAGGTCAGCCCAGTTCTATCAGGAAAAAGTGTTAAGTAAATCATGAAAGATTTACTTAAGAGAAAGGTGTATTGGGGCAAAATTGGGCAAAATATAGGCTGGAGGATCTTCAAGGAAACAGGCAAAGAAATGACAACAATGTGCAACTTTTCTTTCAAAAAGAAAAAATTTAATGAGATTGAAGAAGCAGAATCCCGGAGTTTGAAGATGACATTTTAGAGGTGTAAATCAACAAAATTCAGTATATGGAAAATTGTATAGGACACATCACTTGGTTTCATCATCAAATAAATTGCAAAAGGAAAACAAAAAGACAAGGTGTGGTTGAAGCTATGGATTAAGACAGACTTAAGAGACATATGAACCAATTAGTCTGTGAACCCTGATTCAAACAAAGCAAGGGCAAAACGGAAGACAGAGACAATCAGAGATATTTGAACACTGCCTGGAAATTTGATAATCTTAAGGAAATGTTCGTTTACTTATGGGATTATTGTATTTTAGTCATTCTTAAGGGCTTCTTTATCTTTTTGCAATACCTACAGACTCATGTGTGGATCATATTATATGATGAAGTGGATTTGCTTGGAAATAATTGAGTAACGATTGTGGTAGGCGTAACAGGAAGGGTACGTGTGGGTATAGATGAACTACAACAGACAAGTATTGATAATGGTTAAAGTTGGGTGAAGATGGAGTTTCACTAAACTATTCTCTACTTTGGAATATGTTAGAAAATTTCCATATTAAAAAAAAAAAGCTTAAGCTTCCTAGTTTAGAACTACTACTATTTTTCTTGATATTCCTCCCAAAAGTTTGAAAGCAGAAGAAAGAGCCTGTAAATTTCTTCAGCTGACCAGAAATTTCTGTTAACTAGCACTTTTGAGTTTTGCCATAACAATGAAGAGCCCAAGTCACTCTGAAACACCGAAAGATCACGTTATGTTCAATAACATTTCACTTTTTAAATGGATCTTCCTGTATTCCAAGTCTTTGAACATGGGCAATCGAGGGCAGGTATCATGTCCTTTTAACCAGAACACTGCATTCCCTAATTATGTCACAAAGAGTTTTTCCACATTCTTAGCTATACCAGTGAGACTTCGGAGCGAATTTCCCTCTTCTGTGCCTATGAAATTTCTATCTATATCCATGTGCATATGTGTACCTCACCCAGTTTTGAGGAGGACATCTTCAGGGGGTCATTTTGAAACTCTTGCATGCATAAATCTCCAATCCTTACACAAAAAGTGGTTGTTTCTTCACAAAGTGTCATTAGTACTCAACAAAAGTGTGGCCTCAGCACAGGATAAAATCAGAATCTGTCTGCATCCCTTATCTCTAACCCATTCTATCTTGTTATTTATTTAAAATATGTTGTTCTGTTTTTAACTGCATGCTGCCTAGACAATGGGTGTTAGATCTGTAATCCAAAACACAAAAGACATTTGTTTAAACATAAGTGTAATCGAAAATTTTAAAAATTTTTAAAATAAAAGCGCTTATGGCTATGCCATGATTTGATTGAAACTATGTTTTAGTTAAACATCAACAACTTTGTAGGGGAATATCAGGAAACCTATTAATTTTATATTTATAGATCAAACAGTCAGTTACTCTGTTGAAATTCTCATTTTTTTCTAAGGCTACAGGTTATATTTGTAAATAGCTTCAAGGATAGATGACTCATCAGGAGGCTATTTTAATTAGTACTCTTTGAAGCTAATATCTAGCTTTTGTTCCCTTCTGTATAAAAACTCATTCACCATTTGATTACCTCTTACCAAAAATAAAATCTGTGCCAAGGCACACATATTTCTAGATCTAAGAAGGAATCATTCTGTTTCACTCTGTTTATGTCCAATCTTGGTGGGTGGGCAATTGGAGATTCTCTCACCCTGTTTGATAAGAAGGGACCCTGTTTCTTCTTATGGCAGCAATTAGGGCTGAGAGACACAGTGAAGCCTAAACAATCAAGTTTTGTGGTCTGCATCCTCCACTCAGACCATAATTCTATTTATTTTGTAGAGTCTGAAACCTCATTTTTTAAAAGTTCTCATTAATAATAATCATATTCATGATAGCCCAGCATTGTGCCAAGCATTTCACAGGTATCAAATCAGTCGTACCCTCACCTTGGGGGTAGGTATTATTATTGTCCTCATTTTACAAGTCAGGCAACTGAGGCTCAAAATGATTGAATAACTTACCTGAAGACCAAACCTGACAAGCTGTGGCTGAGCCAGAACTCACACCCCATGCCTAACTGCAGAGCCCGGGTCCTAATGATATTCTGTCACCACTGGGTACCCACTTTGCATTGGACATGATTCCTAACAAGATCACCATTTTCAAGACACATGGTAGTGAACTGGAGAACTCAGCAGGCGACCTGGGGCAAATAGGGCAGGTTTCATAGAGGAAGAACGGTGTGACTTCAGAGAGAGGAGGTGGTCATAGGCAGGAGAAATGGAATCGGAAGTTTGGCCCCAGTAACACCAAAATAATGGGAGTTTGCTTTAGCTCAAATGAAATGTTTGCGGAAAGTCTGACTGAGTTGGCCTTGACTATCAGATTAAGGAGTTTAAACTTTATGAAATTCTGGGGGATTCCCTGGTGGTGTAGTGGCTAAGGCTTCAGCACCCTTAACGCCACGGCCTGGGTTCGATTCCCAGCCAGGGGAATAACACACCCCGCCCCCCCCAAAAAACTTTATGAAATTCTGCTATAAAAAACATGATGTAAAGCCTTGTATTTGGTTTCACTCTTCTAAGTGTGGATACTGCTATATTATTATAAAATTGTTTGAAAGTAATTGTGCAGCTAATACTTGATTTTTTGTCTATGTTGACATAGTACATGAGGCATTTCTATTTTACATTTCTTTCATAAAAACTCTCTTTCTTCTCTTTTAAGAAAAAAATTCAAAAAAACAAACAAACTTTCCCTTCACTCCTTAAAAAAACAGTGCCTGCCATGTTAGGAGCCATAGTTCATCTGTTTACATTTCCTATCACACCTTCCCCCCCATGACTGTCGTCATTAGTCAAATAAGTAAACAGCGTAATATCAGAGAGATAAACAAAACTCAGTGGGCCTTTTGTTCCGTCTCCCAATGTACAGTGAAGTGTTCAGTTCCTCGAGATTACCTGGCTGAGTTATCTGCCCCGCCACATGCTCTGAGACCCCACAGGAGCTAGGACCCAGAAAAATAGCCTGAAAAATGACATCAGGGATCTAATGTTTACACAAAGTCAAATAAATCCTAGAGACAGCACAAGCTAGTCTATTCCATTTCAAAAGATTCACAAAGGCAGATTTGCCTGAGAAAACGTTGTATGTTATTTGGCTGTGTTGGTCCTTCATATGTGTAGGCTTTGGGACGAGCACCCCCCACCTACCCTCCATCCTCTGGCAGTGTTTGGAATAAGGAATAGTTTTTGGTAACAGAAATCATAAAAATGGAGACTTAGGGCAGTGCTTTCATTTAGACTTGGGTCTAGTCAGGACTCTAGACTGATAGCTTAATGTCATTTTGTGATTGACAATGTATCTCTGAAAGCCCAAAATGTGGCATGTAAAAGCTCGAAGGGGCATTACACCTGCAGATGGTCATGGGGATTTTGTTCTCTCCTCTGCTGGGGGTGCGGGAGGGCGGGCTCTCTAATGGGTGCTGCCTAAGGGAGGGGTTGCACCTACCTCTTCTAGGTACTTGTCAGAAGTGACACACGTCCCTTAGCTAGTTACAGGCACCGGTGTCCAGGTCCCCTATGCCTGTCAGCATTCAGGTGAAGGGTAAAATTCTCATTGTAATTCTCAGAGACTTAAGCCACCTCTGGGAGAGCCTGCTCCCACCCGCAGGTGGGATGAAAGGACAGAATAGGATGACACTGACAGTCTCTGGACCCTTGATAGTGGTCCTTGGGCTAAAGATAATGTTTTGACTTGCAGTGACCTGTGTCAAACTGAATAGCCACTTGCTGTCACTTCCAGACATGCCTCCATCCCTGAGCTATGTGACCGAGCATAGACTGGCAAGGAGTCCCCTATCACAGAGGCATCGTTTTTATTAGTTCAGACCCATCTGAGTTGTCTTAACCAAAGGTAAAATCACTGACTGCATTACCATGTGGGTGTGGAGATTTTAAAAGGTGCCAGATGTGGTACTTTATTGCCTACATACATACATTGCTCTGTCCTCTTCCTTTCCTCCTTTCCAATCCTCCAGTGGCCTCTGATATAAATAAGGATGTAGTTTATACATCCTTTTGCCCTATCACGCATGAATGTCATTTCGAAGAGAAAAACTTATTCAAATTGTGTCCCCACACTTCTCACCTCACCAAGTCACCCCAGCACCTCTTTAATCCAACTAAAGTTCCAAATAAGTATACCAATCGAGACAAAAAGGAATCCACTAAACAGAGTCAAGTAGCTGCGATACTGCTCAGCAATGAAAAGGAACCAGTGATTGATTACGACAACTTGAATGGATCTCAGGAGCATCATGCTCAATAAAAAGGAAATCGATCTCAAAACGATCACATACAGTATGACCTCACTTGGTGGGACTCTCCAAATGATAAACGTGTAGAGCCGGGAACGCTCTGGGCGCCAGGGGTGGGGAGAAGGTGGTGGCTGTGACTGCAGAGCGGCGCAGCGAGACCCGGTGGCGGTGGAAGCTCCATGGCTTGGTTGTGGTGGTGACTGCACAAATCTGTCTGCATGTGATCAGTTGACATAGAAACTCTACGTACATATTGTACCACTGTCAATGTCCTGGAAGAAATTGGGGGAAAGGTGTACGGGGTCTCTCTGTGTTACCTTGGGAATTTCCTGTGAACCCAACTGCTTCAAAATAAAAAGATTACACACACACACACACACACACACCCCAACCAACAACCAACAGTCTGGACTCCTCTGCACTGCAAGTGTACATATAGCATAGCAACACATGTCAAAAAAAGTGTCAGACACACGAGGGCTGTCCGGAAAGTATCCAGCTATGTAATGTGAAATAGAGGCATTACGGCTGGATTCTTTTCCAGAAGGCTCTCTATGTTTTTAAGAATGCTCTTACTATAGAATTTCTTCAAAAGACAAGAAGGAATAAAGCGGTGATGCAGTATGTTCTGAGGACTCTAACAACACCGTGCGGTCTAGGCAGGGCTGTGAGCCCTCTGACCGCGTTTCAGGCCTTCACAAAGTAAAGCTTGAAACACAAACCCTTTTAGTTAGACCACAAACAACCAAGGTCAGTTTGGTCATATACTTTACAAGAACATTCCACATCCATATACCACATTCCTCCCATGTGGGAAAATTCCAGAAAATAAGACCATAGCACGTGTAGCCACGCAGGGAACGTTCCTTAGGCCACCAAGGGCCACTACAGTCTCTCTGCTCAATAAATCCTCCCTCTCCTTTGCCAGTTCTTTGCTATTTCTCCTTCCAGTTCACCTCATTCACTTGCCAATTCACAGCAAAAAACGGGCAAACCTGTGAGCGGTGCTGTGTCCCCAGGCGCTGGCCTCCTTGCCCGCCACGACCCGGCTCATGCTCGCGAGCGCACGCGTCAGCCTGCCGCCAGGAGCCACTAAGCCAGCAGCCACCACCAGGGATGCTGCTGGCCGGGAGTGCCAGCACTGCGAGCAGGACAGCAGCCCCGCCAGCTGTGGCCCAGAGTGGCCTCCTGCGGAGCTATATCTTTTCTCTTTCTTCTTTAACATTTTTATAGTACCGTGTTTGTACCCAATGTTATAAAATTATGCCAAAACAAAGAGCAAAGTCCTTGTCCTGAGGAGTATGCAAGTAAAAGGCACCAATGACGCAAGCCAAAATGACAAGGCAAACACAGGGTGGGTAGACAAAATTAAGTGTGAAAGGTATGATAGAATCAAAACGACTTTCAATGGACCTCAACATGGAAAGGCTAAATAAGTCAGGGCCCCAACTCCTCACAGAAAACAGAAATAAAGATTTGCAATAATAGCAATAGTACTAAGTGTTTGTTATATGCCATGCAGTGTCATCTACCTTCTATAAGGCAGGTACTATTATTATATCTAATTGGAAAATGGGGTTTTTAAAAAAACTGTTTAACAAACACCTCTAATGCTTACAAATCACCAAATATGAATCTAAATGCTTCATACCTATTAAGTCATTTCATCCTCACAAAATCTTTATGAAATGGGAATTATCGCCCTCATTTTTCAGGTGAAGAGAAGGAAGTAGTCAGGTTAAATGACTTACTCAAGGTCACTCAGATAAAATGTGGGAGAGCCAAAATTTGATCCCAGGAAGTCCAAATGACAGAGCTGAGATTGGAATCCAGGAAGCCAGGCTCCGTGATGGCTCTAGGATTCTCATCCATACACCCTGACTGCCAAGCCTGCACACGCAATCATGTGCAGCAGGTACACTGATTGAAATAATTTAACTTAAAAATATGTGTATTGATTATAAACAAGGCACAAATTCACCTTCAAAGGCCTTTACTATTGCAATGAAGAAGTGTTTGGTTGAAGAATAAATACTGTTAGAAAAAAGAAAAACAGGTTTTCCTTTCTTCATTCATTCAATGACCATGCATGAGTGTCTGTTTATGACAGGTACTATGTGAGGCACTAGGGTGGCAGCAGTGACCAAAAGAGACAAAAATGAGAGAAAACAAGGCAACTGGAGATGATGTTCATTTTAAGAATGAATACACATTAGATTTATCAGGGGCAGTAGGGCAAATAACCAACAGGAAATAGGGAACCTTACAATCTTATGGGTATTTAGTACAGGGAATGACATTATTTTGGGCTGGACTGTCCTGCAAATATTATTTAGCCCTTCTTTCATTTCCTCTCTTCTGTTTCCTTCATTTTAGTTGTGACAGTTAGAGGAAAACATATTATCAAAAAACATGTAGTACAGACGTATGTTAACATTTCAAATTTAAGCTGTGGGTGGTGGAAGTAATATGAATGAAAACAACTATCACATATTGAGTGCACACTGTGTATCACACACTAGTCTATACATTTTGCATGTGTTAACTCATTTAATCCTCATAACAATCTCATGAGGTAGATGCTATTATGATCCAGATTTTATAGATGAAGAGACTGAAGCTCAGAAATATTAAGAAACTTGCCCAAGGATATAATGCTACAAAGTGGAAGATTTAATCTATTAATTGAAATTGGGTTTTGAGTTATTTATAGATTTCATTTACCCTTTAAATTCCTTTCCTAATAACAATATAACTAAGAGTATTTTACAAGGGTGAAAATGGTGATAAGGCACGCAGACCTCTGAGCCTGGAATGAAAAGTTGTTATAAAAGAAAAGAAAGAAGAGACACTGGGACTTAATTTTTCAGAGTCTATTATCAAAAGCCAGTATCTTAACTGGTTTAAACATCTACTTTGGAGATAGGAGGGTCACATTCCTTACTGTTATTCTGTTCTCCATCTCATTTTATTTTTTAAAATATATTTTACTTCCTAACTCCTCTATAACACACTAAAATAAAAAATAAAACCACTAAAAACCAAAATAAGGAGAGCAATCCTCTCCTTCTCCAGCCACCCCCCACAAGAAAAACATAGAAGAGCATTTGTTTGGAAGTCTTTTTCATGACATCGCTTGAAAACCAGAAAAATATTTTGGTTTTCCCATTCAGAGGACAACAAAGTCTAATCTTTCCATTTGAGCATGGGTTTTAAAACAGTAACATTGTAAGAAATATAGTTGTGTATTATAGGGCCATAAAGAAATGATGAAGTAATAAAATGCATTGCTAATTTCTATACAGCAGGCCCTCAAATAATGTTGTTTCATTCAACGCCATTTTGGAAGACCTTAACACTTGTTTGTAGCAGTTAGCCCATGGCAAAACTGGTTTTGTTATGTCATCTTGCTTATAGTTGCAAAACCCATCGGACCACATTAAAGTAAGAACATACTGTATTCAGTCATTTTGTTCTCCAGTGGCACAGCTCATGTCTGAACTTCAAGGAAGGCGCAAAAAGCATGGGACAGCTGCAGAGAGAAAGTGCAAGGACTTCCTAGAGCCCACCTTTCCCCTGGCCTCCCCCCTTGCATTCCCCACTTCTTCTGTGCTGAGCTCCTGGGACCCTCAAAGGGGCTCCCACCTCGTCCTTTCTTTGCTCAGACCAGTCTCTCTCAGTTGGGAATCCTCTCCCACTTCCTTCACTTGTTTGCATGGAGAATTTTTATTTCTGCTTCAAAACCTAGTTCAGGCATCACCTAGTCTTGAAGTGTTCTCTGACCCATTTTCTAAGCCAGTGCAGTGACAGAGGGCTCAAATCTGATTTTTCTCTGGCCCGTAATGTGCTGTTAGTGCAACTGTTTTTTTATTTTTCTCCCAGCTAGACTAATAGATTTATTTAACAAACATTTCTTGAGCACCTAGCATTTGACCAGGACTGTGGTAGGTGTTGTGGAGTAAAGATAAAAGAAACTCCCTAATTCGGTTTCTGGAAGATAATAATACTCAGTGATGGTTTGTGGAATGAATGAATGGAATTAGGTCATTAATGGAAGGGAGCTCAGAGGAAGAGGGCAGTCACATGAAAGTGATTAGGTTTTTCCATTCCCCCATCTCTCAAATTCTACTCTGTTGTGTAACACATTTCTCAGCCTCTTCTTTCCTTAGGTTTCTGTTCTCCTAGCAGTCTTTCTCGCGCTGCTGTCTTTGTTGGAAGCAGAAACTTTGGCATAGGAGGGACATAGTTCTGATGCCACTGCTGTCACTTACTAGCTGTGTGAGCTTTGGCTCTGCCCTTAATTTCTCTGGGCTTCAATTTCCTCCTAAAGTGGACAGCAGGGAGTGTGGTGTGAAGATTGAATGTGACTCACATAGGTAAAAGGCTGAGCTCAAAGTCTAACTTAGAGAGTCCTCTTTTCCTTTCTGCTGTCTCTCCCCTACTCCCAGCCCTCCTACAAGATGGCATCAAGGCAGTATGGCACAAAAAACGATTTCAGGTGATACAAGGAAGCACATTTTTTAAAAATTGCATAATAATTTTGGTATATATTAAAAATATGTAACTAGTCATTAAATCCATTAAACCTTTGACTTTTATAGAAATCATTGCTTTGGGTATGTAAAAAGTGAAAACAAGGGGGGTTTAAGTTTTTAAAAAATAGTTAAAACACTATAAAGTCAGTACAAAGGATAGAGGCTAGAAGAAAAACATTTAACACAGAAATCCACAAGCTACTGTATTTATTATGCTTGCTCCAGCATTTGATAGCTGGCAGGTAGCTACAGTTATACTAAGCGTTTCTCAAATGTCACTTGTTAAAAAAAATCCAGTCTTAGAGCTGCAAAGATTCAGTCTTTAGCTACATGATTATGTCGTTGGATTTCTTAGGGTAGGATTAGTCTATAATGGGTCAAGAAGTCAATGTTGGGTCACTAGAAGTCAACCTGTCCAGTTCTGCCCTTGATAAAATGCCAAGTGAAAGAGAATTGTTCATTTACACGTAAGAATAATTAATGCTGAAATAGAACTTCCAAAGGTGTTCTATGTTCCTCACACTGTGTATCTCCATTTCCTGATCTGTAAAATGCATATAATAATGGAATCTACCTCCGGTTGTTATGAGGGCACATGTTTACATAAAAGAAGCACTTAGTAATGTATAAGAAATATTAAGGCATATATATATATATATATATCTCACTATGATCATTACCTAGTGGAGACTAGCCTCCCTGGGGCACGGAGCACTGCATACTCGTCAGAAGAGCTCACTTCCCATCCCTGGCAGCCTGGTAAGTTATTTATTGCCTTATGCCAGCCTTCCTGCTTTTTGATGTTAAAATTAACCCCATAAAAGCTTCCTGTCTCTGATCACATATGGTATTCGGTAATTTGGGGAAATTGAATATTTTCTTCAGTGTCTCTGTCCTTATAAACTTCTACCCAGAACATAGATTTTCTGTGGCTTCATTTGTTAGAATTTGAGAAGCTATATCACACACACACAGACACACACACACACAGACACACACACCCCCCTTATGTTCCATGTGAGAGCGCCCACCAAGCTCACCGGCTTATTAAAGACTTGTTTGCCTTGGGAAAACAAACAAACAAACAAAACCCATGGGCTTACTTGCCCACCGCACCCTCCAAAAATAACTAAGGCCTACAAAAGGCCATCACTGAAGCTGAAATAAAGCCAAGCTGTTGCCCTCCCTAGCTGCCAGGCCCTGGACACTGTGAGGTAAGGGGAAGGATGCTCCCTTTACAACGTAAGATAATTTAGTCACGATTATGCGCGCTGCCTGGAAGCAAACGCAGACGAACAGAGGAAACGAGGAAGTGGGAAACAGGCATCGCCGTTGAAGGCCTGGCCACCGCCTCCTCCTGCCCTTAAGAGTGAGAAACTGCACCCCTCTCAGGGGGTACAAGGAAAGCAGGTCCGGGAGCCTGGGGGGGTGCGGCAGCGGGCGAGGGGCCTGGCCCGGTTTACTTACAGCTCCAGGGCTGGAGACCCCTTCCCCTGCTTCTCCGGAGCTAACCCCACCCCCACCCCCCCCACCCCCCCAGGCAGGTAGAGATGCACCTTTTGAACTAAGAACTAGCGTGAGCCAAGCGTCCTGCACAGGTGGAGGATGGCGGCTGGGGATCTTCGCGTCCTCGCCAAGAAGCTGCAGGTCCCCACGGCCGCCTGCTCACCCCCGCACACGCCCCGGCAAAGCGGCACTCAGCCTCTCTGGCCTGGGGCCCCGGCTTGGTGGATCCCCTTTCCTCTAACCAAGTCTGCAGCGCAGCGTGCATCCCCTGGGCCGGCCCCTGTGCACACAGAAGGGACCCCTTCCCCCTCTCCCTGCTGGATCGCTAAGGGGAGCGGGGGCCCCCCATTCGGCTCCTCCGACCCCTGCCCGCGCCGGCCCAGGGCGAGGCGCCCACCCGCGCGTCCGCCGGGGAAGAGCCCCTTCCCGCGCGGGGTCCCCACGCGGCTGGCTCGTCCCCACGCGGCTGGCGGGCCCCGCGCGGCTGTGTCCTCCCGGACGCGGAGGTGCTCCAGCGGGGCCCCTGGGGCGCGCTCCCGTCCCCCTCCGCGCTGCGCTCCATTCATTCCTTCTCCCTTTCCACCCCGTCGGGCTCCGGCCTCCTGTCCCTGTCGCGTTCCCCTCTCCTGGACTTTGCCCCTTTCTCCTCGATGTCGTCTCTCTGTTTCCTCGACCCCACCGCCTTCTTTCCCGCGCCCCCCAGGTTTCCCAGTCGCACCGCGCAGGTCGCCCCCTCGGAAGCCGTCCCGCCCGGACCCCCGGACCCCCGACCCTGCAGCCCTGCTTCGGCCTTCCTCTTCCCCTGAACGAGGTCCCCGGGGGGCTCCCCGGGCCGGAGGCCCCACCGGGGATCGCTGCTGGCCTCTGGGGCTGCCCCGCTGCCAGGACCGACGAGTCTATATTAAGTCCTGCGCCCGGCGTCCCTGCCCCGAGGACACGGGCACAGGTCCCGCGACTCGGGTAACACCTTGCCAGCGCTCCCGCCGCGGCTCGGGGCCCTCCGCTGGCTCCCCGCCGGGAAGGCTGCTGGCCAGGGCATCGAAACGTGACCCCAGCCCCGCGAGGGCATCCGAGGCCAGAGTGGGGGCGCCCCACGCGCACCCCCCCCCCGCCCCGGAATAGGCTGCCTTGGCGCCGCCACCTCCCCTCGCCGAGGAGTCACTTGCGCCCTCGCAGCCAGTCTCCGTCCCTGCGCGTGCCCTGGGTCACTTAATTCCCAGTCAATCCGGTCATTAGCCCGCAGTAACCCACTTAAAGTGCAACGTCATATGGGAATCGGGGCTACCGCCAGGCGGGGAAGGGCTGCCACGCGTGCCCCCAGCCCCGACGGCGGGGAGACGGAGCTGCACCCGTGGGCCTGCCCCCCACCGCCCCGCACCCCGCTGGGACCCGGACACCAGGCTGCACGGCCGAGTGTCTACGTCTAACAGGAAAGAGGAAAGCTTCCACTCACCACCGCCTTTTCTGCCCTCTCCCAGGGGCGCCAGGGGAGTATCGGGAAAGGGTGGATGGAGACTCTTCTTTTTGCCTTTCTCAGGGTGGAAATTTCCATCATGTGACAGGGGGCAGCATCCCCCGTGTCGCGTTTCCTGCGGACCCTCCCTTCCAGCCCAGCCACCAATCACCCGGCGGCAACCTGAGATGCAAACAGAAGCATCCTCCCAGGTGGGGCTGGGTCGCCCGCCGGCCCCGCGCCCTCGCTCCCGGGGCCCCAGGAACAGGGACCTTTGTGTGGCTGGGGTTTGGTTGTGTTTCGGCTCGTTGTTGCTGTTGTTTTGGGGACGATGAGTTGTCTTCCTTAGTCCAGGTTGCGTTTATTGGATCTGTCCTACATGCAGGAATGCAGGTGAACTTCATTTCGAAGTCGGTAAAAGAGTCTTTCTGGTAGGTGACTCTAAACTTCCTCGGGGTTTGGGGATGTCCACCTTGAACTTGGCCGATAGGAAAACAAACCAACCAACACTTGGGGAGGCTGTATAAAGGAAAATCCTGTGCTCCAGTAAGTTTGGAAAACACTGTGTTTAACTTTATTGTGGGGTTGCTCAGAGGGTTTAATCAGCCCTTCCGAGTTGAGATGGAGCGTGGGGTTTTTCTTTAGGATCATGAGACCTTTTGGGGGGCAACATCTCGAAGGTCTAACCATCCAGAGAACAGCCATTACTGATTTTGATATAAACAAGTACCTTGGAAAGGAAATAAGAATACAATTATTATTCAAACCAGACAGATGACGTTTCTTGGTTTATAGATGATCAAACTTTGCAATGATTTTAGTAGGCTTTTGTATAATAATTTTTCTTGATAATAGACTTTTCACATGGGTTTTTTTCCCAATTAATGATTATTATAACTAGTAAAATAGTTTCAGGTTACGAAGCACCTTAACATATGTAATGCTACCTGACACTAAAATAAGCCAACCATGTAGACATTATTAGTTTACCCATTCAATGGGAGAGAAAAATGAGGTTCAGAAATGTGAAATGACTCCTCCAAAGACACAGAGCCAATACGTGACAGACTGGAGCATGAACCAGGTTTCCTGGCTTCAAATTCAATGTCTCCCCTTCCATAGTTCACCCCCACTTTTCTTCTGAACACTTTCTTTACTAAAACCGATTACTTTTTCTGCCTACAATGTCGCCAACCCTGAACGGCATGCTTAGCTATCAAATTATGATTTTTAAAACAATTCCTGTGCAAGTAATTGTCTCTATCATAATTACACAGGTATAAACTTTCATGTCAGTATAAGGATTTTCTTTTCTGTGAATTTGAATTTGATTTATGTGAGAAGCTGAGTGATACCACGACATATTTTTATGGTTGAGTTTCTTAAGTGTGTGTTCTCTAAGTGGGCTACTATTTCTTATTAGGGAAAAGGGACTTGGGCAGATCACTCGCTGTCTCAGTTTCACATATGATATAACAACAAGATACTGGATCTCAGAGCAAAAATGTCAAACTAGATTTAGGATCTTAGAAGGTTCCACTCTAGTGTCCAAGATTGGATGTCAGGGCCCAAACTCTTAGGTCCCATCCAGGAGGAGCAAAAGGAGAGCCAAGCCCACACTGCACCTGGATATATAATAGCTCAGAGAGGAGGCTGGGCGCTGTGTGACGTCACTCAGCACCCGCCATAGGGTGGTCAGCTTTTGTGTCTCTGGTGGGGAAATGGCGCTACCTGCAGACAGCTGACCAGTCATGTCCACCTTTCTTTTCCTTCTTGATGCTCACACACCAGTCAACTGTGACCCTCATACAGTCCTTACAGCCCCTATTTTAAACCACTCACCACCCCCTGCGCCCCAACACCATGCATGGCCTTAGTGCTTTTGAACACACTGTCCTCCCTTACTTGTCACCGGCTCTGCCTGTCCACTTCACCTTTTACTCAATCAAGCCTCAGCTCATACGTCATCACTTAACTGAATGACACCTTCCCTAACTCCCCCAGCTATTTTTTTTCTTGGTAAACTGGGGACATGGAGTGGTAGGGAAGTTAGAAAAGGGGTGGAAAAAGAGAGCTAGTATAATTTAGACATAGAATTTATTAGTTACAACTACCCTGCAAGGTGGTGTTTTTAATCCTCACTTTTCAGATGAGAAAACAAAGGATGAATGAGTTAAACGGCTTGCACGACGCAGAATTAGAATTAGGACTTAGGGGTATATGAGTCCAGAGCTGCCCACCTTGTCCCATCATTAGACTGGCCCTCATCTAGGTGCAGAAGCACGTGCTAGACTGCAAGCCCCTCAGCAGCAGGTCTCTGTGTTGTTCTTACCTGTGTTTCTGGCATTTGTCATAGCAGTTGGCACCCGGGTACTCTGTACATATCTGTTGACGGAGCGAGTTAACGACTGAATTCAGCACACCCCAATGATTTGCATATTACAATAAACACTCTCTATGCCTGTGTTGGTAAATAAAGTTACCTGTGAGGTATGCCTAATGTTTTGTATCTTCTCTCAATTTTTTTTCTCCGAGGTTAAAAGGCACCAGTTATCGTTCTGGTGCCCAGAGAGACAATCTGTGATTGAGCCTGCCGGGCTACCAGCTACCCGGATACGCTTTGCACAAATGGTGTTTGAACAGGGGCTGACATTGATTTTACATTGCCAGGTAACTCAATAGCATGGCAGCTTTCAGAAAATGGTATCAAATTACTCTAAAAGCAAATTTTTTACCCTTGGTGACATTCCTCTGAGAGTTAGAAACTTATTCATGTCAATATTCGTTTTATATTTCCTTTATCTGGAAAAATAAAATGAAAGGACTTATCATGAAAACTAGACATGTTAATAAGAATTACCACATTATATATACACGTGTGTGTGTGTGTGTGTGTGTGTGTGTGTGTGTGTGATTTCCCAAATGTACAAGAGATACAACGTGTAAGGTTAAACACTTGGTTTTTGATTTCTGGAAATAAACTCCCTGGGTTTGAATTCTAGCTCTGAGACTTACTAGCTCATAACTAACTACATATTAGCTATATAATAATTACTAATTAGACATATTATTCACCTTTCTATGCCCCAGTTTCCTCCTCTGTAACTTGGAGATAACAATTATACCTATTTATAGAGTTGCTAAAAAAATTAAATGAATTACTGAAGGCATTTCAACCATAAATCCTTTTTTTCAAACAGAAAATGCTAATTATAGACATATCATTTGTTAGTGAAAAATTCTTATAATTATTCCAAACCTTCCTTCTCTCCCCCTGGGCTTGTTTCCTCATCCTTAGTACAAGAGGGAAGACAGTTTGATCCTGTGCCCCGTGCGATCTCGGCGGGACCCTCTATAACTGCACAGTTCCTGAGTATTTACTTTTTTATTCACTTGTTGCCACGACAAAACCCGTTTCCTATTACTTGTTTTCTGAAGAGATGGAGAACAGGAAACTATTATTAATCTATTTTCTAGTGTTCACAAAACTGATTCTAAAATAAAGCAAAGTCTGCAAAGTTCCATGAGGGCATTTACCTTTTAGTCTTCAAATATGGGAAGTGAAGGGTGTGGAAGAGCTCAGAATTATGGGTTTAATTCTCCATCATCCACCGGCATCTGGCTGCCCCCACGCTGTAGTATCCTTCTTTCTCGATGTATAAAAGCTTCTTTGCATAGTTCCTCTTTGAGACCTTAAGTTCTGTAGAGGCTTTTTCAAAGTATGTTTGCTGAATGAATAAATGAATGGGTGGATGGGTAAATCAGTTATGCTGCTCTGTTTTCCAAGAAGTTGAAAGGCTGAGTAATGATTTTCTTGAAGGTAAAGATAGAATTTAATCAAACAAAAACATTTCAGGTCAAAATACTACTGTGAAGAAGATTCTGGAACTTAGCGGCTTTAAAAGTATAACCTGGTTTTACTCGGGGCCTTATCTTACTTTCGTCTGGAAGAGGCTCTCCCTAACCTGTGCGGGACTTTGGAGAAGTTGAATCTTCCTGGGGTCTCCTGGGCCACTCCATTCAGTGACCACCGACCAAGGGGGATCCCACCTTCTATTCCACCCAGGGGGCCGGTACCCTTCCGGCCCCTTCTCTGATGAGGCTCTCAGCAGAGGGGGCGGTCCAGGCACTTCTTTTTCATGCCATTCTGCTTGATCGGCCTTCCACAGCCCACAAATGCAGGACTATGTAGAAATGCCAAGTTCTGAAGAGTGAGGCACATCTCACAAGGGTATTCCACGGTGCACGATTTCAGATCGAAATTTGGACTAATTTAACTGCACAAAGAAAGGCTCTGACACTTTGGTGGTGCTGCCTTCATTTGAGACATTTCTGCTCTCTGGACTCTGCCCCCGCCCTCACACACAGGTAGTCCTCATTCAAATCTGAGGACCTCATCTCCCCCCTCAGAAAACCCAGGTCTGTCCGTATTTGTTCATCCTCTGATTTAACAGACATTTTTGGGTTCCCTCCTAAGGGCTAGGGCTTAAGGACAGACTATGAGCAAAAAACAGATGCGATCCCTGCCCTCGTGGAGTTTGTAATTTGGTAGAAGGAAATACTTTAATCAAAGTGTGACTCTAATAAATATAAAATGACAAAGACTGCAGTGAAGGAAGGATGCACTGGGCCTAGGAAAAGACTTCCCTGAGCAAAGGACTCTTGAAGATAGATGTATGTGAGGGGAGTTTTTGCTTCTTACGACGGTGGCGGTGTTAGCGTATTTATATGCTCATGGAAAGCCCAGGCCTGCAGTTGAGGCAGGACATGAGCTGATAGTCCTGAGATGGTAGGAGGTGTGAGTCCATCTCAGGTGAAGCACTTACCTTGGGTAGCAAGTCCTCTTCCCTGCTGTGTGCTCTGCCCATTCTCTCCAGGGGTGGACACACTCCTGTCTCCAAAATGGGTAAGTCCAAGAACCTGATTCTAGTTCTGTCTCCCCACCAGTAAGAGCCATGGGCTGACTGGTCTGTGTTACTGGGACCCTATAAGTCAACAGTCATACAGAGACAGGGTTTACCCATCTAGAGGTAACCAGAGTTATTCTTCCTTCTGCCTGATCCTTCAGGAATAACACGGTATCTCACCCCACCCCCAGCACAGTGCTGTGGACTCTTTCTCTGCCCTGCCTTAGGCCAGCCACAACATATTAAATGTCACAGTACACGAGTTGTTGGAGTTGCTCCCTTTGCTGTCTAGAAGGAGTCATCCAGCTTGATGGAATCTTTATGATATAGCATCTTCTACTGATGAGCCCTCGAGGCCAGGGAGGGAGGAATCTGTTAGCCTAATTTGCCACAAAAAGTTCAGGGGAAAAATGGTTCTGATTCTTATAATAAACCAGACCATAAACTGGAGAGAGCGCTGAGTAAGTTAGTAAGGAGTGAGTCTCACATGAGAGTCATTGAGTGCCATCGTGTTGAGGAGGGTCTGGTACATGAAACAGAGCGAGGTACCTTTAAATCTTAAACAAAAACAAACAAACAAAAAAGTGGGAAAGTCAATTTGAAACTGCGATTTACAGTTGGTCCCCTCATTTCTTCCTAAACTTATGTTGACAGATTGCAGCATGCAGGATGTTAGGAAAGACATGTTGCAATATTTAATGTGTAAAGGACAAAGTTACACCTCAGTCCTAGGTTCTGGGTTTTGCATTTAAGGTAACCAATTTTCACGCTAGCAGTTTAACTTACAAAAGGAAAATCTTGCCATATAAATTTGGCCATCCTGATGCAAAGGTATGAGGTAGTGCAAAGTTGTCAGGGTAGTCATGACAATTAGTTTCCAAAAATAAATCCCAGATATTCTCATCCAATTGAGTTTTCCATTCATACCTGCTGTTTTGTTTGCTCTCGTTTAAGAGTCATCCCACTACATGGGGCCCCTACTCTTACCTAAGCACACCCCTCTTTAAGTTGGCCTTAGGTAGCAGCATAAGTTGGATGAAATTTGACTTTGGCACATTGTCCTGCTTTCCTTCTTGAGTGTCCTTGGGTTTCTGTGTTCCTGTCCACTGTCCTTTTTTGTTGTTGTTTTGTTTTGTTTGTTGCAAGATTGTCCATATAGAAAGGCAAACTCCCTATTTTGTTCCCTGCTCTAGCGTCCCACCCCATCAAAACTTACTGTTCTTTTTCTCATTTTATCAGAAACTTGTTTTCACTGAGATATCAGCAAGGTGAATATTTAGGTCAAGCAAGCCTTTAGGTGCCACCAAAACCAAAACTCACAGGGAGTTAACCCCTCGGCTTTCTTGCAGAGCAGGCCCTGAAAAGAGCTGTGTGATGGAGGCCTAAGAGGTGTCCTCAGACGGGAGAGGCTTCAGCCTTTCTAGAATTTGAGCTCAGCACAAAAGATGACCATTTGATGTCTGTCTAACGTGTCTTCAGCTCTTGCCTCGTGGGAGGTGGTATGTGTACATGTGTGTGGGGGTGTCCCAGCCTCCTCATATTCTCACCCTTCTCGGTATCAAACCTGTTCAGAGGAAAAGGCCTGATGGACTTACTGGCATTAAGGCATAAGAATCTAAGGTCCTATCTTATTTTCATTAAGCAGCAGTTTATTGAACATTTACATGCTGGATAATGTCTCAGATGCGGAGACAAATTAGTCTCTGTTCTTAAGCATTTCCAGTCTAGTGGAGGGGCACAAACATGTAAATAATAATTATTCTTTTTTATTATTATTAAATTTATGGGAGTGACATTGTTTCATAAAATTACATAGGCTCCAAGTGTACAACTGCACGACACGTGGTGTATGTGTTGCATTGTGTGCTCCCCACCCAGTGTCAGTTCTTCCACCACCGTGTATTTGACTCCCCCCAACTCCTGCCCACTCCCTCCCCACTTACCCTCTAATTATTCTTAATGAGAGTAATTGTTGGGGTGAGTGGAGGACAGCATAGAGAACATGTTTAAAGAAATGTAGAACTAAGTAGCCACATGGTTCCAGATGGGACATTATTGGAACGTATCTTAATACCCTCCCCAAAGCAACATGGTAGTGTTTAATGTTAATTATTCCCATTCACTGGCATTTGAAGGGGTCCCTTTCCCTAGAGATGTTTGATATTAACAGAATAACAAAATAATCTTTAAGCCAAAGGGATGAATCTCTAACTGTGAACTTAGAGGTGCCAACAAGGAACATGCTGTGTTCTGTACAGTCCCTGTTTGCTCGCTGACATGTCCACACACAGGTTTGCACCAGATTTATTGGAGCACCAAGTAAAATAGAAACTCCCAGACTTCTTTCTGGAGACATTGATTCAGTAATATCTGACTGGAGCCCTTGAATCTATATTTTAATCACACACCCCAGGTTATTTTAATGTGTGAACAAGTTTGGAAACTACTCTGTTATATCTTGTAATGCCCAAAATTATATTAAGTAGGGGCATGTCTATTTGTAAGGTCAGCTCTGGCCCTTTCCCAGGACCCAAACTTAATGCCAGAGAATGACTTAGGCCCCAGTTCTTTGTGTTCAGTGCCCCTACCTGTTACAGAGATGCTGCTTGCTCCAGAATCCTGGTCCCTGAATTTCAGCAGGTTGGGGCCAACCAGCACGCGACCTGGACTGGATCAATGTTTTGCAAAGCAGGGTCCCTGGATCCCTGGGTCCCTGGGTCCCCACCTGGATGAGAATTTCCCAGGGTGCTTGTGAAAAATTCCCTAATCCCACCCCACGCCTGCTGAATTAGAATCTCTGGAACGAGCAGGAATCCACACATTTAACAGGTTCCTAAGTGGTTCTTTCTCCTACTAAGACTGAGAATGTCAAGACCAGTCTCACCCACCGAGGAGACAGGTTTGAGGGCTGTGTTGGGAGTGCAGCAGGTCCAGCAAGCCAAATACAGTACATACAGTAGTGGGGAGGAGCAAGGGGACCAAGCCAGGGCCAGTAGCTGCGAAGGAAATTCTATTAATAGCAGGTGGTGTGCGGGGGTGCAGAGAGGCCCTGGCATAGGAGATTCAGGGAGCACTGCGGTCATGGCTTTTCTAAGCAAAAGGACCTTGGTTGTGGTACTGGGAACTGGGGGCAACACACCAGTGTTTCCAAGGAAACTGGGGTCCAAGGCAGGTTCCCAAGGAAGAACTTAAATGAAAGAAAGAATGTAGGAACACACTGTCAATTCCGGGTACTCCAGTGACTGGAAGGGGACACCCTGATATAAGATTCCTCTGAACTGGATTGAAATTGATTCTGCGGGTGGGAAATCACGTGGCCACTGTGAGTGAACGGTGGTTTAAGGCCAGGAAGGGCAGGATTTGACAATGCTAAGGCCCTGGTGTGGACGAGGATGGCCACAGTGTCCTACCTGCTGCAAGACTGCAAGACTCATGTACCTGAACTCTGGGGCAATCATTCTAGACTGCCATTTGCTCATAACATTTCAGTCCTACTATTAACAGAAAATGATTATAAGAAAATAGAACCCTGAGAAATCGCTAAAAAACATTCATTTCTATTTTCATTTATGTAAAGTGCTGCTCTATATAGCCAATGAAATTAATTTACAAACCATTTGTCCATTTTAAAAATAAAAGGAAATGAAATAAAAGAATGTAAAGGACATTATATAACTAAGAGATGGACACAAACAGACTTTAGTTAAAACAATCCCATTCTGGAGGTGCTTCTCTGAAAAAAAACAATATTTTATCAGCAATTTGTGTTATATGAATTGTAATGAGTAAGTTTTTAACATGTGAAATGAGGGGAAAAGGAAAGCTCACTCACTGTGAGTGAGAGCCTGTTTATTGTATAAAGGCATTACACAGAACTTCAATGTCCTAAAAAATGTAAGCTCTTTTATTAGTAAATATGTATTGCTTATTTATTCTAAGAAACAAAGTTCTACTTCTACATAAGCCTACATTCAATACAACACCATAAGGCATGAGACCATGTATGAGACCATATATAATATAATATAACATCCTATAGTACCGTATTTATGCTATTTATATGATATATAAAATTTCCCATCACAGTTATATGAGGGTCAGTTTGGTTTCTCTCTTTCAGAGTGCACCCAATTATTTTCATGCATGTCCACAGGGGGCACCTCACACATGCTCACAACCCAGTCACTGTGGTCAGCAGTGGTCACCACCCTGTTTCTCGTCCCCTGCTCTGGCACCTACTCCACCACAGCTGTGCAAAGAGCCACTTGGAAAAGCTCCGAGAAGGACATCCCACATCCACAGTGTGGTCTCCAGAATGCCCAACCGTCCAGCAGGCCTGGGTGGGCTGGGGCAGTGGTGGGAGGAGGGTTCCCTGCTCCCTGGCTCCCTGGGCAGGAAGCCAAGGCCACATGCTCCTGCATCCTCCTCCTCCTCTTGGCTTAGCCTCCAGCTCTCCTGCCATAAAAGCCTTCCTGGGGGGAAACGAGTTGGGGGCAGAGAAGGGAATGGAGCTGGGCTCTAGCAGCTCCTAGATTGGCAGAACCCAGCCCACAGGGTGCTTTCTCATCTGCTGAACCCACCCCTGGGCTATGCCTTTGCAATGGCGGGAACAGTCATATAAGTTTCCTGTAAGCGTGTAGGAGAGCTATCACGTATTGTCTCTCATCCCTGTGGTCTTTGAGCCAAACACTGCTTCTAGGCAAATGTTGTTTCCCCTGTGTATGGGATAGAAAAAGAAGCAAGTATATGAAAATTGTTTAGAATGTTAATATTTAATTAACTAAAATTTGCTCTCCTGGCAAATTATCTGTTTTTATTGCTTTGGGAAACACAAACACATACACAATCTGACATTAGAATCTCAATTAGAGTCACAGAGCATGTAAGTAATACCATGAATACATATACCACTTCTTAAACAAGTACAGTAACCAGGGACTTAACTCGAACAAAATAATTGGGACACTCTGGGGGCATGATCTGTTTAATGCTGAGACAGTGGGAGAGAAGGGCTTTAGAAGGCCCCAGGCCTTCACTTTCAGAAACTGAGGCCCCCAGGCCCTGTGTCCAGGGTAGAAAGTTGCCCTCGCCATCCTCAGGGCCAGAATGTGGAAGGCACACTGGAGATTTAGGAGGGAGGGCCATGCCGGGAGATAGCACAAAGGACAGAAGATGGGGATGCTGGTTCTACTTCCCTGGCCACACGCTGGGTGCCTTTGGGGTCTCTGTGACTTTCTGCCACCTGAGACCTCAGTTTCTGGCTCACTGTGATGATCAGAGACAGTGCCTCATGCTTCATGTCCAGGAATGTTTAGTGTTTCCCACACCCAGGAGCCCACGATGAGATATCACCTCACACCTGTTCAAATGGCCATTGTCAAAAAGGCAAGTGATTAAAAATGGTGTCAAGGACATGGAGAAAGGGGGAGCCTTGCACGCTGTTGGAAGGATTGTAAACTGATGCAGCCACTAGGGGAAACAGTGCATAGACAATCCTCCAAAATTAAAAACAGGACTACCATGCCATCCAACAATTCCACTTCTGGGAAAATATCCAAAAACAACAAAAATACTAATTTGAAAAGATAAGTGTGCTCTATGTTCATAGCAGCATTATTTATGATAGCCAAGACATGGAAACAACTTACGTGTTCATTGATAGATGAATTGATAAAGGAAACATGTACAATGGAATATTATTTAACTATAAAAAAATGAGGAAATTCTGCCATTTGTGACCATATAGATGGACCGTGAAGGCATCATGCTAAGTAAAGTAAGCCAGACAGAGAAAGAAAAATACTATATGAACCCACTTGCATGTGGAATCTAAACAAAACAAAACAAAACAAAAAAACAAGAAAGAAACCTAATTTATAGAAAAAGAGGTCAGATTATGGTTATCAGAGTGGAGGGTAGCAAGAGGGGGAGTTTGAGGAAGTTGGTCAAAACATACAACCTTCCAGTTACAAGATAAATCGTACTTTTATGGAATGTGCAACATGGTGAGCATGGCTGTGTGATATATAAGAAAATTGTCGAGAATAAATCCTAAGAATTCTTATCACAAGGATAGTTCTTTTTCTTTTCTTTTTTACTGTAATCTAGAGATGATGGATATCAACTGCACTTATTGTGGTAATATTTTGTAATGTATGTAAATCAAACCATCCTTCCATATGCCTTAAACTCTTACGGTAATGTATGCCAATGGTTTCTCAATGAAACTAGAAAAAATTGATTGTGGTTATTGTTGTACCAGTGTATGAATATACTAAAACACATTGAATTGTACACTTTAAATGAGTTGTGTAGTATGTAAATTGTATGTCAATAAAGCTGTTATTTTTTTCTTTTGAAGTGGTATTGTTAGTATAATTATGTAGGTTACAGGTGCACAATTCTGCAATACGTCATCTATGTGCTCACCCCCCAGTCAGTTCTCCTTCCATCTCCAAAGCTGTTAGTTCTGTAAGGGAAAAGCTTCACTTGTTAGCTCATTCTCTGACAATACCCAAGACATTTTGTTTGACATTAATTGAAATTTAAGTTTGCTTTATCCCAAGCATTTATAATCTTCAGAACAAGATGACTGTAGACGTAGATGAGACGTACAGCTCTGCCAAGCACAGAGGAGAGGACAGAAGGGGAAGAGGCTATGGGGGACACTTCTGCGGTCTGAGGGGCAGTTCCAATGGAATACAAGTCTTCCGTCTCCCTTTGGATTACCTGCTTCTAGCAGGGTTGCACAAGTGATTAAGAATTGACTTATGCCAGTTTCTAAGTGGTCTGCTTGACTACTGATTCTCCACATCTCATGCTCCATTCTGCTCCACTGCCCTGGGCCATAGGCCACTGCTTCCTTACTTTGCTGCTCTTTATAGCCCCAACTCAAGGACTCCAGTTACTCTCAAAGAAATGCTGCCACCTTCACAAGAGCCATTTGTTAGGGCTGCTGTAACAAGTTAACACAAGCTGGGTGGCTTACCACAGAGATTTATTTTTTCACAGTTCCGCAGGCTGGAAGTCTGGAATGAGGGTGTCAGCAGGGTTGGTTCCTTCCAGAGGCATGGAATCCATTCCGTGCTTCTCTCCTACTGCTGCTGGCTGCTGGCAATCCTGAACTTGGCCTTTGCGTCTCTCTAATCTCTGCCTCCATCTTTACCTGGGCTTTTCTCTTTATCGCTGTGTCTTCTCTTTTCTGTTTCTTATAAGGGCACTTGTCATTGAATTTCAGGTACACCTTCGTCGGGATAATATCATCTAAAGATATTTACCTTAATTATATCTACAAAGACTTATTTCAAATGAGAACACATTCTGAGGCTCCAGTTGGAGCATGAATTATTGGAGGACACTATTCAATCTACTACAAGAGGTGAATGAATACTTCCATCTAGGGCCTATCCTATTTTCCCTCTACAAATGCACTACATAAAATTATGTGGGTTAGTCAGATCTTGCTGAAAGTTTGGTGAAAATAAAAAAGGAACTACAAGATATAAGGGAAAAACAACTATATACTAAATATCACTTTTTTATACCAAGTAAAAGAGACCTCAAGAAATTAGATCTTTTATAGCTACCACCTCATGAATAACAGAACTTCTAGTTCAAGTGCATGAGTCACATAGGAGGGTTACCTTTTTCAAAATTGCACAAAGCAAATGTCCCTTCAGTACTATAGAGCTTGGTCCCACCCTGGGGACCTTCCCTTTCTCCCACAGGTAGCCCATGGGACTCAGTCATCATTAACCATTTCCCTCAGGCTGACCATTTACTATTAGAGTAACATGACAAGGACGAGTCCAACAGGATGGTTCAAGATGGACTTGGGAAACCCCCAGCACAGTAGAATCTAGACTAGGTGTAGCATTCCATGCCCAGTTCCTTTGGAAATAACACCACCATTGTGAGTCACAGCTGTGCCCCGTTCTTATCCTAATTGTCTCCATATCTCTCAAGGATAGTTACTCAAAGCAATAGCATTAGCATTGTTTTAGATACTATGAGAAAATAGGTCCATTACTGAGCCACATATTCACTAATATAAGGACTATAGTCAGTTCTTGGAGAAACCACCCTTCTAAATTCGTCCTTTACCCTCTTTTAGGGGTAGTGGATAGGAAGGGATGATAGTAGTTGTAGAAGTAGGTTTTATTAACTCTGGGGAGGGGGGCAGTAGTTTCATTATTCTGTTATACTACCAAAGCCATTTCTGATTAGAAATTACTTGTATATCACTATTCTTGTTTCAAACATAGTTTACTTCCAAATTTTAAATAATATTCCTGTTTACGTAGTCTCGTTAGAGTAACATCCATTCATTAAACCAGACTAACACTTTTAAGTGCAGCCAAAGCAAATAATATTGGCCAACTTCTTGCTTCACTGAAATATAAACAGAGCCAAGATTTTATTTGTTATGATCTTTAAAATATTGGAAATTCCCACAAAAGTATCAGTATGATCTTTCAGTTTACATCTTATTAAGTTGGGCCTAAAACCTTTCCTATTGGAGCCAAGGGGCTCCTTGGCAATATCTCTGATCCTTTATTTTTTCTCTTAAATGCTTCTGCTATTTAATTTGCTGACCTGACATTTTATTGGCTTAGGCTTTATTTCCTGGAATATTTCATTGTTACTATTGTTTGATTATGAAATATTTCATTTGTACAAAATAGACACAAACTCCCATGTACCCACATCTAGACTTAAACAAATGCCTATTATCTTGCATGCTCTGGAATTTTTAAAAAACATGTAAAACATTACAGATTTATTTGGGTCCAGATAGGTGCAGGGGTTTTTTTTTAAACCTTCTTATTGATGTTAATATTTTAAAATTTGGTTAAGAGGAATTTTATCTTAAGAAATGCAGACATTTCTTCAGAAAATGTTTTCCTTTTAAGTGAATGGGAGGTGAGTCCTTTAAGTGAAGGCTTCTGGATGGCTCAATGCTTGGCCTCTTTTCTTCTCACTCTGTAGTTCTTCCATACTTGATCTCATTCATGCCCATGGCTTGATTGCTACTCCACCGATGACTCCTAAATTCACACCTTCAACCCAGGTCTCTCCTTGGAATTGCAGACCTGTACCTCCAAAAACAACCCTTCAGTATGAACAAAAAGTCCACCAAACCCACCATTTCCTTTAAACCCAGACTTCCACTTTTCCCTGTCACAGCAAATGGCACCATCATTCATTCATTTGGGAATCTCAGAAGCTTAGGATTTAACCTTGACCCTTTATTCTCCATCACTACTTATTTAACCTGTCAGCAATTCCTACCAATTCTACCTCCTCAAATATATACCAAATTGATTCATGTCTCTTGTTCTCTGTGACCACCCCACTAGGCCAAACAGTCATTACCTCTCACTCACACTACAGCAGGAGCTTCCTAACTGTTCGCCATGCATCCTCCCTCCAGCAGGTTCTCTGCACTATACCCAGAGTGAACTTCTCAGAGCACAGATCTGATGATAAGACCACATCCTGCTGGACTATGATTCTTACAATACAAAGGATGATGTGTGGTCTGCATAGTCTGACCCAGGCTACCTCTCCTGGGCATTTCTGTTACCCTCACTCTGTGCCTCAGCCTTTTAGGTTTTGAATGCATTATGCCTCTTTCTCTCTGCAGAGCCTTTCATGTGCTGTTCACTCCTCTGGAAGTGCTCTTCCTCATCCATTTATGGGGTTAGCCTTTATTCATCACTCAGATCTCAACCCATATATCATTTCTTTAGGGAAGCTTCTCTGCCTGCCCCCACCCCATCTGGGTCAAGTTTCTTTGTTATTAGCTCATATTTAACTGTACTCTTTGCTTTCCTGCAACTTTTCTCAGATATAATAATATATTCTCTTGTTTATTTAATTCATTAAAATCTGTTTCCACACCTCTCTGCCCCCTACTAATATATTATAAGCTCTATGAAAGCATGAATAAATAGTGAATCTCAAACTGCATGATTTATAAGTAGCCTTGTCTGGGTCATGTGAAAATAAGTGCGATTATGCTGATAACATAGTTATAGAATTCTGGGTTTTCACTGTTATAAATCTTTCTTTCTTACGTTTCAAAAAGAACATCGGGCCATAGACACTGGCATAATAAAATAAAGGAAAGGAAAGTTCCTGGCATAAGATGCTCAATAAAAGATAAAATATTTTTAGGAGATTTTCGTGGAATGGAAGAAGAGCTATGAATTCAAATCTTTGGTCTCCTTCTTAAGTATTTATTCTTAGAGCTCTAGCCAAGATGGACAAGTCTCATCCTTAGTTTCATCTCTATAAATTAACAATATGCTATCTTCCAAGTTATTAATAACTAGAAAGTACCTATCCACAGTGCCTGCACCATAGTAAGAGTTGGCAAGTATTTGCAGACTAAAGAAATAACTGAATAAACAAATAAAAAATGAAGTGAAGCACCCAGTGGGATTCCTGGCAAGTAGCAAGTGCTCGGTGCATCTTAACCTGTAATAACACAAATGACTGACAAGAATGCTTTCTCATAAGAAAAAGAAAGCCCGGCACTGATGTAGCAAGAGAAGATTGAGATTAAGTGGGAGCAATCCTGGACTGTAATCCAGAGCAGGTTTTGTCCAGGGCGTAGTGCCTGAGCATGTTGACTCTAACTGCTCAGGAATGGGAACCCAGCCAGGCACCTACCCCACAATGCCACCCGAGGTCCTTAGGGGGCTATAGATAGAAGTGAGTGAAGAAATGGGGTTCACGAAGGAGATGAAAAGGCTGAGCCAGAGACAGAGGCGCAGAATCAGCAGATGGGGTATGTCAGAGAAGCCAAATGAGGAATCAGCTGTCAACAGCATCAGACCTCCAAAGAGTTCATTCAGATAGAAATGAAAACATGTCCTCTGTATCCAATGATAGAATGAAAACTTCATTGATGGCTTTGGCAAAAACAGTTTTCAGCAAAGTGTTGGGACAGAAGGCAGGGTACTGGAGGGAGAGAATGATTAGTAGAGATGAAGTTCTGAAGAGCTGTCAGGGTGCCAGCCCAGCCCTCATTAACCTACTGATACACCCCTTAGCAAGCTCCCCTAAAATTAATCTAAAATGCATTCTCAGTATCCTTTCTCTGTTCATCTACGTGGCCCCAGACCCTGTCACTTGGCCTTGATTGCGTTTCCATTCTTGGCCTTCTGCATTCTCCCCACCTTTTACTTTCCCTCGTATTTTCTTTAGCCTGCACTCACCCTTAAGATCTGATGACTCATTTAGCTTCCCTGGCATCCAGCCATGTTCTCCTTGGCCACACCACTGTCCTCGCCCTCGGCTGTTGCAACTCTTGGCCGCTCTGAGTACCACCCCACCAGCCCCCACCCCGACTTGTCCACGTGGAGGAAACGTGCTTCCTCTAAGAGATCACAAGAGGACGATCTGGGGCTCAGGGAGAAAGTTTGCTTCTGAGGCTGGAGAGAAGGAGGTGAGATGGGCAGCCAGTGAGATTTCCCAGAGACGGTGACTTTAACATTGGTACTATGTATGTTTTTTACCAATGATTTATTAAAAACAAAACTTTTGTTTTTAAATCAGAAAGCTTATAAGTGAGGGGGTGAAAGTATGTTTATTCATTTATGCAATAGTTACCCCTGGAAACCCTGGTAGACCATGTGCTGGGTGCTAGGGACCCTGGCGAACAGACTCCATCCCTGATCACTGAGAGCTTTCTGTTTAGCAGGAAACATGCACAGACATTAAGCAAATAGTTACACACCTATTTACGTCAGTACAAGAGTTGGCACTCGGGGAGAGTTTGACCCTTACAGCTTCTGTTTTCATGGAAAGGCAAGGTCACTGGCTCAGAAAGGGAATGGGAATGGAACTGAGTAAGGGGCTTAAGAGGAATGATGAAAATTAGAAATAGGAGTTGTGGGGAAAGAGGGAACAGATAGAACAGGAATAGGTGCACAGGAGCAGAACTATGCGTACTTTTTACTTGCAGCTCCCCAAATTCAATCCCAGAACTTGATTTGAAGCTGGCCACGTGTGTCACGTATTTGCTTTTAAAAAGCAAAGCCTTTTTCTTCCAGACTGTGTTCATCAGTGATGTGTTTTTAATAGCATCCTCAGCAATAATTTCCTTTTGCAAAAGTATCTTCAATTCATAGAAATCGTACTAGTAATTGTTAACCCATGTCTTCAGGACTATTAAGTGACAATATAGATACTTAGATTAAAAGCGACACAACTGTGCCCTTATTAGGTCCTTAATTAGATTTTAACACAATACACTTGAGTCATTCAGCCCTCTTCCCCTGGGCTTTGAAAGCTGGGAAGCATTGCCTTCCTGGGCACAGGCACTATGGCCGTACCCAAGTTTCAAAAGTATTACCAGTAAATGGACCCTGACTCTATCTAGCATATTTAAACAATTACATCTTAATTAATTAAATACTTGTAAATTATAAGTGCCTCCGAACATTTTTTCTCAATCTTAAATGCACAGTTTTTGTATTTATTATGAGACTATATTTACTAAATTTTGGAAAAGAAAATAAGGCAGACATTGCTAACATTTTTCTTTTGTATGAAATAGTATATTGAAATAGCTTACTTTGTCCATTGCATATTTTATCTTCTATATCGTGAATTTCTAAGTATATTTAGAGTTTGCTTTTAAATGGTGTACTAAAATCAGGTGTTTTCAGATATTAAAGAAGAGCAATAAAAAAGTTGTGACAAAAGGATTTTACCAATATTCAGATATTTTATGGATAACTGATTTATTTGTTTTCTGTGTATCTTGTCTGTATTCCTTCAGTCATATCATTTGTTTTTATAGGGTATCGATCTGGTCAGCCTGATCTGTTATGAGCTATGAGGAAGAAGAGAGAAAAGATATGTTTCTGAATTTCTAATAACATCTGTATATGTTGCACATAGTTGGCAAGTAATAAGTATTTATAGCATTGAATTAATTGAAGCAGGATCAGAAAGTGTGGCTGATAGTTGAGATACATATTGCCATGGTATCAGAATCAATAGTACTGAGGGGGAAAAGCAAAAATGTAGGGGGTAAAATTCAAGACAAAGTGCGAACATAGAAGCAAAGTGAAAAGAGATGGAGACTGATATATTAATATATATTATATATACCCATATACACGGTTACATACATCTGTATATATACTGCTACACATATGTATACATGTATATATTATATAGCAGTCTACATCTGCATGAGTGTGTGTATAGCTATAACATTATAGGGTCAAACTTTAATAAATAAGAAATTGAGTTACATTTAATCACATCTAGTTTTCATTTTAAACTAACACCTCAGTTGCTGTTATACATCTCCTTATGTCACACCATGACCCATATGAATGGACTACATCTCAGTAGCCTAAAGCACAGTACAATTATTGAAAAAATAAATTCTTTTTTAAGTTAAGGTCCTTACTTATCCATGGTCTGACCTCTTTCAACTGATTTCCTTCAGTCCGCTATTGCATTTAGGCACTTTCTCATTAGTCTGTGCTTTAGAGTACCAGGGTAAAGTCAAAACAAAGGCTAAAGAAGAAACAAAGGCAGGAAACAAAAACAAGTAAGTGTTGTGGCATTCTTAGCTGCCCAGTGTTGGAACCTCCTTCCTGTGTTTAAAAATTCCTTACCTTTTGAGTATCGGTGGGTGGTTCAGACACTGCTCATTGTAAAAGGGAAATATGTCAGGGACTTGCTTTCCCCACCTCCTTTGAAGTGAGAGCCAAAAGTAACTAGGTATCACCAACACACCCCACCCTGGAGCCACAGGGACTTGGAGGATGCTTTCTCTGACGTGCTGCCAGGTATGCCAGGGGTGTGGGTAGAGCCTGTGCTTGCTCTGTCACCCTACAGGTTGCAGTGCTCAGGGAAGTGGCAATGATGGCCTCCTGAGACCAGCCCTCTAGTGTCATAGGAGGATTTTCTAGATCTGTCACCTTATATCAAATTGTCCCCCGCAAGACTCTGTCCGCTTATTGAGGTTTGGGGTGAAAAGAAAAAGATGCCCCCTCCTGGCAGGTGCAGGGCTCTGCCAGTATAATTAATTTTTATTTCTAGCAATTTTGCTAAACTCTTATTATTTCTACTTATCTTCTGAAGCTTCCTTTGGAGTGTTTATGTACAAAATCACACCATTTACAAACAGTTTCCATTTTGTTTCTTCCTTTCTAATTCTTGTACTTTACATTTTCTTCCAGGTCTTCTTTTCTAAATTCAAAAGGAACTGTGCTGTATTATAAGAAAAATTCCACCTTTCTATGTATCCAGTTACAGTAGTTCATTGGTAGGAAGTGAAGAGGCAAATATATAATGAAGAATGTTCAACAAAACTATTAAATGTCATGTTAGTGAAGCTTTCTAAGATGTTGTCATGCCATATCATCTTGATGCCGGTAAGAAACTTTACAAAACCTTCAAATTGTGCTTTAAAAATGACATTTGATTTGTTAACGACAGCCATTCTGACAGGAGTGAGGTGGTATGTCATTGTGGTTTTGATTTACATTTCTCTGATGATTAGTGATGTTGAACATCTTTCATGTGTCTATTGGTCATCTGTAGGTCCTCTTTGGAGAAATGTTTAGTCAGGTTTTCTGCCCATTTTTTAATCGGGCTTTTTTTTTTTTTTTTTTTTTTTTTTTTTTTTTTTTTTTTTTTTTTTTTTTTTTTTTTTTTAGAGTTGGGTTGTATGTGTTTCTTACAGATTTTGGATATTAACTCATTGTCAGTTGTCTCATTGGCAAATATTTTCTCCCATTCTCTGGGATCTCTTTCTGTTTTGTTGATGATCTTTAATCCATCAAAGTTTATTTTTGTATATGGTGTAGTAAGGAAAGAAACTGGTACATTTACAGAATGGAGTATTACGCAGCTATAAAGAAGAATAAAATCTTACTTTTTGCAACAACATGGATGGAACTAGAAGATATCATGCTAAGTGAAATTAATCAGACTGAGAAAGACAAATACCATCTGATCTCACTCATATGTGGAATCTAAAGAACAGAATAAATGAACAATCAAAATAGAAAAAACAAAAAACAAAACATTCAATTAAAAAATGGGCAGATCATCATGCTACGTGAAATAAACCAGACAGAAAAAATCAAGACACTCCTACCTCTTTGGAGTGTACTTTCTCCTCAATAAACTATCTTTTTGTTTCACCACTTAAAAAAAAAGATAAGAAAAAATCAAGAACTACATGACTCCACTCATATGTGGAACATAAAATTGAAAACAACAAAGAAACAAAACTCATGGACACAGTCAATAGTTTAGGGGTTACCTGAGGGTAAGGGGGGAGGGGTGGTGGAGAAGGGACAGGGACACAAATATGTGGTGAGGGAAAGAGAACTGACTCTGGGTGGTGAACACATAACACAACACACAGACGACGCACTGTAGAATTGTACACTGGGAACCTATGTAGTTTTTGCTAATCAACGTCACCCCAATAAATTTAACAATTTAAAAAAAGAGAGCAAGGGGGGAAATGCCATTTGAAGATGGTGACTGGCAAAATTTGATGAATATGATATCTGATTACCTTGAACTAGCAAGTAAAGCTTGGGTGTTCATATCATCATTTTTTACAACACATTTGAGAGCAGGCATTTGCATTGGTATTGTTGATGGTCAAAAAATAATAAAAAGAGACTGCATCTTTTAACTAGTAAATCAAGCTTTGGCTATTAAAATTTAGTGTATTTAAAACATGCATTATTTTTTATTTTATTTTATTTTTTTTTGGTATGTGGGTAGTTCCCTGGCTGGGAATCGAACCCAGGCCGCAGCACTGACAGTGGCAGCGCCGAAGCCTTAAGCCACTACACCATCAGGGAACTCCCCTAAAATTTAGTGTATTAATGTTCTAAATTTAAGTTATATTTTTCCTTGTGTTTAATCCATAAATTTATTTAGTTGTATAGTAGTATAAGAATTATAATTACCAATTGTTTATCCCTGATTTTATTACAGATTTAAGTGACATTGTAATTAAAATAGGTTTAATAAATTCTAGTCACCTATAAGGACTTTTTTCCCTTTGAAATAGTTTCTCATCTTATTAGTTACATTTGAGAAATTCTGTTCTGACAAGCTCAGTGACCCCCCCCCTTGGTCTCACTTTGGGGGGCCCTACCTTTGCTGGTCTTCCTAAATATGTAAGTTACCCACTTAGGCTGGTTGTGTGAAGTTTACTACATCAGTTTTACCACTGTGAGGGCTCCTGAGTGCTTTTTTAAAAATACAAATATAATTCTAACTTTTGGCTACTTAAAAGTATTCAATACTTTTCCCTTATTTTTGAGATGTTAAAATTTTTTAACATAAATTAGAAAGCTCTGTACAATTTGTTTCCTACTTACCACTCCAAATTCTTCTCCCACAGTTCATTCTATGTCAAATTGAAACTCCATTCTATCTATTGCTTAAACCAAAACCTGGGAATGACTCTTGGCTCCTCCTAATCATATAGCACATCAGCAAATTGTTCAGGCTCAACCTTCAAAATATATACAGAATCTGACCACTTCTCACCAATAATTCTCATACTGTTGCCTCAACCACACCAACATCTCTCCTTAGGATTTTGCAGTAATTTCTCAATCAGTGTTCATGCCTTTACTCTTGTATTAGTTTTCTGTTGTTGTTGTAACAAACTATCAAAACAGCATCTTAAAAGAACACTAATTATAATCTCACAGTTCCGTAGTGATCCAATAGGCTTGGCTGGCTTTCTGATCTGGGACCTACACAGTCAGAAGTGTCTGCAGGGCTGCATTCCTTTCTGGAGGCTCTTGGAGATGAATCCACTTTCAAATTCATTCAAGTTGTTGGCAGAATTCAGCTCTGTATAGAAGTAGGCAACGCAAATGTTGCTGCCCTGAGAAAGATATGCAGGCTGAGGGTGTTTGCAGGGTGGTGCCTGATTTTGCAGGGGTTGAGCTGGCTCTCACTGAGGGCAGGGAAGCACATGCACCCACAGTGCACTGCAATAGAATGTTTTATATGTAACATGCTGTGTGCATGAGAGTATGTGTATCTTTTAAGGAAAATGTTTCAAATACTATTGGTGTTATAACAGATCGATGCTGCATACATAGGCTGGCTTTAAAGGAAGTATGTGTGCACTTGTATGACTGTTTAATATTAGGCTCTTGCCCTGTCATACTCTAAGCTTCAATAGGCCAGAAATCCTGCATATGTTTTCTACCACTCTATCTTCAGTGCCAAACATAGTGCCTGCACAGAGGAATTTCTCAGTATATGTGGAGTAAGTAAATGAACAACAGGTTTATATTGGTCAGTGAAGCCAGACCACAAGAATGTTTTAAATTTCAGTATTAGTTAAATATTATCTTCATGAGCAAGATAAAACCATTGAGTCTGTAATTGTTTATGAGTGTATGAAGGCAGACCCCCAAAATGCCAGAATTTATTTGTAAAAAATTATGTATTTATTCATACATGTTTAAACTTCAGTCACCTTCAAAGTACTCTCCGTTTGATGCAATACATCTAGCAAGACACTTTTTCCACTGCTCAGAACAGTTTTTGAACTCATCAAATTTTATGCCTTTTAGCACTTCTGCCGTTTTTGCTTCCCTTCTTCCACATTGGCAAACCGTTTCCCTTTGAGGACTTTTTTCATCCAGAAAAACAAAAATCAGTCACTCAGGGTAAGATCAGGTGAATAAGGAGGGTGGGGCACGGTGGTCATGCTATTTTGGGTCAATAATTGCTGAGCACTCAGCGCGGTGTGGTCAGGTGCATTGTCATACCACATGCTGTTTGTGTAAATCACCCATCATGAAATGGGCAAATGCGTTGAAAGAGTCTCCAAATAAAATTCACTGAAGCTGAACGCAGCCTCTCACAACAATGCCAACTGGTACACTGATGCAGATGAGTTCCTAGAACACTCACCTAGTCAGGGACGCCTGTACTACAAGGGGCCCACCCTCTAGAAGATAATTCCAGTTTTTGAGAGGTCCTCCCTCATATTCAAAAGAAAATAGTCTATGGGAAGTACATTTCTGCTCCTGATGCAATAGCCATAGGATAGAGCAAGCAGAAATGAGCCGGTCCTGCTCTGAAGGATGGGTGTGGGGTGAGGCCCATGCCCCAGGCCAGGTGAGGCTGCTGTTGTATCCAGCTCACTGGGTCAGATGATGTTTTAAGGCTGACCTGTCCCCTATGTCTTCTCCCTCTGGACAAGAATGCAAGAATGGAGGGAGATCCAATAGCAAGCCAGCACTGGTCCAAGAAGGAGACCTAATATTATATTTGTTTCAACCACAGCTGCCTCCAAGGCAACTATACAGACTCTCAGAATATCCTACCTTAGAACTAAAAGAAGAGGCTATACAAGGGATGGGCTGGTCAGTCTTCCTGAATTTTCTTTATTGTCTACTATTACCTTTGAGTAGGTCCTTCTTCCTTTCGTAAGGGCCCACTATTGAAGTCTCACACTGACTTGACAATGTGAGTGGGTTATAATGGATGTCTTTAATTCCACTCAACTACCAGATAAAAGATCCAGTTTAAACTGTGCCAAATAAAGAGAATGAACCAGTGCCATTTGTGAATATTATAGGAGCCGTAGGAATGATTATACTAATTTGCGGAGTCCATTCCATGAACCAGAAATTATTCAGTAAGCTGATGGTGGGCAGGACTCATAATGAGCCTGACTTTTAAGCAGGAATATTAGTTCCACATTTGATAAGTAAGCATGTGTTTGTTCAATTTATACATTCAACAGACATTTAAAATAATCATCATTTAACTTTTGTTAATGGTCCAAGAAAGAAAGTTCTATTGGATAACCCTCCCGGGTGTCCCCTGAGTTTTATGGGCTTCCGCAGTACAATGAGCAGTTACATGTCAGGGTCAAAGCCAAGGAAGGAGACAGAGACATTCTGTAGTGAGGGCTAATAATTTGCCATATGATTGTAGATGCAGGTTTCTGATCTCTCTGGGCTCAGTTCCCTAATCTCTGAGAGAGAGTGAACATTTCTTCTTAAGTGGTTTGAGAAATAATCAACAAGTTCATTGTGAAACACTTTGCCAAAATACTATGCCACACAAGTGCTCAACAACAAAAGCCTCTTTGTAATTGTAGAATGTTTTGAAAGCAGATCGGAGATGATGAGGATGATGTTAACTTCCGAGCTAAAGTTTTGGTTAAATTTGCTTTCTTTTCCTCTGGGGTGGTCCTTTGAAAAGGGTTGCAGTGACTTAGGTCTAGGCAGCCTGTGTGCTGGGCATTTTGACAAGCAATGGAATGACAGCAATGAATAAATAGTTCTTGCCTTCAAGGAGCTTAGAGACCAGGAAAAGCAGAAAAATGTGCACTTACGATTCCACGTGGTAAGAGCTTCAGGACTATAGATGTTAGGGCTATGAAATATTTGGTGGGTAACTACAGCAAAGCAGCTAAAACCTGAATAAAGTGGAGAAGGCAGGGAAGTAGAAAAGGTGTTCCAGGAGCAGTGAAGAAAGAGAAAACCCCATGTCAAAATAATGGAAAGTAGTTCCTGTTTGGCTGAAGTGCAGAGAAGGGGCGCCTCACAGTGAAATGATGGAGAGCTTTAATCCACATTAGAGATTTTAAACTTCATCCTAAGAGTAATAGGTAGCTGTTGAAAGGTTTTAAATAGGGAAGCCACATGATCAGATTGGAGTTCTAAAATGTCATGCTCTAGAAAGGCATTTTAAAATGTCACTGTATCACATATATTTTACCACTATATGTCTATATATTTTAAAAAGGTCATTATATATATATTTTTTCCATCAATGAAAACAATTGTGTCTCATGAAAATTTAAAGCTGTTGCGCTGTGAAAGCCTATGTGAAGAAGTTGAAAAGACAAGCTACAGACTAGGAGAAAATGGTTGCAAACCACATATCTAACAGAGAATTTGTACATAGAATATGTACATAACTCTCAAAACTCAACAGTAAAATAGCAACAACAACAAAATAATGGAATTTAAAAATGGAGCAGTCATTTCACTGAGAAGGACATATAGATAGCAAATAAGCACATGAAAAGTTGTTCAATGTGATTAACTACCAGGGAAATGTACATTAAAACCCCAATGAGATATCACTATGCCCCTATCAGAATGGCTAAAACAAAAAATAATGAGACAACCAAATGCCGACAAGGATGTGGACAAACTAGATCATTCCTACTTTGCTGTGGGAATGTAAATGGTACAGCCACTCTGAAAATTACTTTGGGATTGTCTTTTAAACTAACCATGCAACTACATACCACATAGCAATTTAATTCTTACCCCCCAGAGAAATAAAAACTTGAGCTTACACATATACCTGCACTTGAATGTTCATAGCCACTTTATTTGTAATACCCCAAATTGAAAGTATTCTAGATGTTGTTCAACAGGAATGAGTAAATGAATTGTAGTACATACCATAGAAACTACTCAGCAATAAAAAGAAACAAACTATCGATACACACAATTTGAATGAATCCCCCCAGGGAATTATGCTGAATTAAAAAAGCCAATCTCATAAAGTTGCATGCCATCTGATTCCATTTACATAACATTTTTAAATGACAAAGTTTGAGAAAGGGAGAACAGCTTAGTGGTTGCTAGGGGTTAGGAACAAGGAAGGTGGGGGCTGGTCAGGGAGGAGGTGGGTCTAGTTATCCAAGGTCAAACTGAAGGTTTATGGTGTTGGAACTTGGCTGTGGTGATGGATACATGAATGTACACACATGATAAAACTTCGTAGAGTTTAATACACACACACTACTACAAGTAACATTGCAAAGATCTGAATCAAATAACTGTTTTACATCATTGTTAAAATTTTAGTTATGACATTATACCATAATTTTGCAAAATGTTTCTTATGAAATAAGCTGTTTATCCCATGGGTGCATGCGACCCAGGATGGCTTTGAATGCGGCCCATCACAAATCCATAAACTTTCTTAAAACATTACAAAAATTATACACGGAACTTTCTTTTTAGCTCATCAGCTATTGTTAGTGTTGGTGTACAATTCTACTTCTTCCAATGTGGCCCAGGGAAGCCAAAAGATTGTACACCTCTGTTGTAAAACCAAACATGTAGTTGAAGAGGCAAAATGTATAAGGAATCTCCTCATGTTCTTTCTTACAACTGCATGTGAATCTCTAATTATCACAATTAAAATTTCAGTAAAAAACAAGGTCGCTCTGACTGTGTTGCAGAGAATAAACTCAAAGCAGTTTATTCTCCTACCTCAGTACCTGGGGGGCTTGTAAAACACAAATTGCTGATGCAGCTGGTCTGGGGTGGGGCCTAAGATTTTGCATTCCTAACAAATGCCCAGGTGATGTTGATACTTCTGGTTGAGGAAGCACATTTTGAAAACCCTTAAAGTAGAGGGTCATTGTGGTCTTCCCCCATTTCTATTCATTTCCAAGGGAACAAACAAAGAGTTTGGCTTTTCCTCAGCCTTTCTTGTTACGAAGTCCTGAGTCTCCATGCTGGGCTTCTGAAAGGCTAGGTCTTTGAAGACTGTCCATGCCTTTGTCTCCTAGAAATGCACATGTTGGGCCTGCACCCTAGACTAGTGAATAGGAAGCTCTCAGGGTAGGGCCCTGTGGTCTGTGTTTGACAAGGTGATTCTGGTGCTTGCCGAAGTTCAAGGACCACTCACTGCATTTGAGAGTAGCAAGAGAAGATGTTGGGAAGCCAATTCAGACCTTTAAAGTTAAAACTAACAAGTGCGAAAGGCCTTCCAGGTATACATAAATTTTTTCTTTCTTTCTTTTTTAAAAAGATTTTATTAAAAATAGAGCTATCATACAACATTATATTAGTTTCAGGAGCACACCATAGTTATGTAACATTTATGTATTCCCTGTGCTTTACTTTACATCCCCATGGCTATTTGTAACTATCAATTTGTACTTTTCAATGCTGTCATCTTTCTTACCCTGCCCCCCAACCCCCTCCCATCTATCACCCCAACAACTCTATTATCCATCTGACACCATGCCTCATTATTACTATATTATTGCCTATAATGCTTATACTACACCGTACACCTACACCTCATAACTAGTTTGCAACACCCACTTTGTACTTCTTAATCCCTTCTCCACTTTTCACCCACCCTCCCAACCCTCATCTCATCTGGCTACCATCAAAATATTCTCTGTATCTATGAGTATGTTTCTGTTCTGCTTGTTTATTTTGTTCTTTAGATTTCACATATAAGTGAAATCCCATTGCATCTGTCTTTCTCTGACATATTCTATTCAAGACAATACCCTCTAGTTTCATCCATGCTGCCCCAGATGGCAGGAACACATTTCCTTCCATGACTGAGCAATGTACTATTGATGTAAGTATCACCTACTCTGTATCCATTCTTCCATTGGTGGACACCCAGGCTGCTTCCGTGTCTTGTCCATTGTAAACAATGCTGCAGAGAATATATAGATGCACCCATCCCCCTTGAAGTAGCACTTTGGGTTTCTTCTGATAAATACTCAGAAGTGGGATTACTGGGTCCTTCTTTGTCACTTGTTATAGCCTTTGTTTTAAAGTCTATTTTGTTTGGGATAAGTATTGCTACTCCAGCATTTTTTATTTTTTTCATTTCCATTTTTATGAAGTAACTTTTCCCATCCCTTTACTTTCAGTTTCTGTGTGTCCTTCAATCTGAAGTGAGTCTCTTGTAGGCAACATATGTAAGGGTTCTTATCCACTTATCCCTCCTGTGTCTTTTGATTGGAGCATTTAATCCATTTACATTGAAAGTAATTGTTGGTAGATATGTAGCTATTTGTCACTTTATTATTCATAATTTTGCTTTTTTTTTTCTGTCTTAAAGAAGTCCCTCTAACATTCCTTGTAACACTGGTTTGGTGGTGTTGAATTCCTTTAACTTACTATTGTCTGGGAAACTGTTTATATGTCCTTCAATTTTAAATAATAGCCTTACTGGGTAGAGTAGCCTTAGTTGCAGGTGCCTGCTTTTCATCACGTTGAATATTTTGCATCAATCCCTTCTGGCCTGCAAAGTTTCTGTTGAGAAATCAGCTGACAATCTTATGGGATTGTCATAAGATTTAGGATTCTCTCTTTGTGTTTAAACTTTGCCATTTTAATTATAATGTGTCTTGATGTGGGCCTGTTAGGGTTCATCTTGTTTGGGACTCCCTGTACTTCCTGGACTTGTGTCTATTTCATTTCCCAGGTTAGGAAAGTTTTCAGTCATTATTTCTTCAACTAGGTTCTTGATCTCTTGCTCTCTCTCTTTTCCTTCTAGTACTCTTATGATGCTAATATTGTTACATTTGATGTTGTCCCAGAGGTTTCTTAAACTGTCCTCATCTTTTTGGATTTTTTTTTTTTCTGTTTTGATTGGGTGTTTCCTGCTACCTTGTCTTCTAACGTGCTGATTCGATCCTCTACTTCAACTAGTCTGCTGGTGATTTCTTCTATTGCATTCTTCAGGTATTGTATTCTTCACTTATGACTGGTTGTTTTTTTATGGTTTCTATTACTTTTTTATGCTTGCTATCTCTTTGTTGAAGTTATTACTAAGTTCTTTTTGAATTCTGTATCTAATAGGTAGTTTACCTCCATTTCATTTAGTTTTTTTCTGGAGTTTTGTCCTGTTCTTTCATTTGGGATGTATTTCTTTGTTTCCTCATTTTGGCTATCTCTCTGTGTTTGTTTCTATGTTTTTGGTAGGTCTACTATGTCTTTCAATCTTTGCTGGGTGGCCTTATGTAGTAGGTGACCTGTGGGACCCTGGCACAGACTTCCTGGTCACCTGCCCTGGGTTATGTGTGCTTTTCTATTACAATTGAGCCTTGGTTGCTGTTGGCATGTCAGTGGGTGGGATTGACCCTCAGGCTGACTGGCTATGGTGTTTGGCCACATTTCACCAATGAGTGAGATTTGCCCTGATGGGATATGGTATCTGTTGAGATGTCCTCTGTGTGTGCTGCTTGTGGGGCTAATTGGATTGTGCTCTGCTGTGGTCTGAGGCCAACTTCCAAGTATGTTGGTTCTGGAGCCTCTTGTGAGGGGCTCCAGTGCAGGCCCCAATCATCTACTTACTGTCTGACCATTTGAGGACTACCTGATAGGGGCTGTAAAGTGCTCTGCCTTTATACAGCCTGTGCTAAATCTGGAGGTATGTGGAGGAGTCCACACTGTGGACTTAGGATGGCTGCCACCAGTACTGGGTCTGAGGTAGCTGCACAAAAACTCAGGACACAGGAGACCTGCTGCCACCTGCTGTGTCCTTTAAGGTTCAGCCACTGATAAATTCTTCTGCATTACAGAGTCAGGTGTGGCGGGGTCTCAGGGAGTCACTAGGGTGGAGTGAGTGGAGCTCACAGTACCAATTCAGATTTAGATGTGGCCAAGGGCATGGAGGCTCAACATAGGAAAGCTGGCTGCAAGAGAGGATGACCTCACAGTGGGAAAGTGGCAGTTATCTTCCAGCCCTTGCCCTGAAGCCACACACCTTTGTCTGCCCCTGTATGTCCCTGACACTCCTCTAGTCACTGTCCCTCAACTGGATCCCAGGGTATGTGCCTGTGTGCAAGTCTATGTGGGCTCTTTAAGAGGAAGTTTGGGTTTCCCATAGCCTTTCATCCCACCTGAATGGTCGGAATCCTACTGGTTTTCATGGCCAGATATTGTGGGGTTCCTTTTTCCCATACCAGTACTCCAGGCTGGTAAGCCTGGTGTGGGGCCGGGGCCCCTCACTCCTCCAGGGGAAACCTCTGTGGCTGAGATAGCCCTACTGATTCTCTACCTCTGCATTGGAGGTTTGGGGCCAGCCTGTTCCCTTTCTCCACCTTCCTACCAGTATCAACATGGCTTCTTCTTTATATTTTTAGTTATAAAACTTCTGTTCAGCTAGACTTCAAATTGTTCTCCAGGTTGCTTGTTCTATAATTGAGCTGTAGGCTGACCAGACGTACCATTTTAAATGGGACAGAAAACAACAGTACTGTCCAGTTTCAAGTGGTACGTATGGTCAGCCTAGTCTCACTGGGATAAATTCAAGGTGTCAATAGGCTGACCACACGTACCATTTGAAATGAGACTGTACCATTATTTTCTCTCCCATTTAAATTGGTACATCTGGGCAGCCTATTTAGTTATAATTTTCATGTGTGAATGAAATGCAGGCACAGCATTTACGTACTCCACCATTTTGGATCTCTGTTCAGGCATACATAATTTCAAAACAAGATGTGGCCAAGGACAAATTGAAGTGTGGTCTCCACAGGATGGAGTAGGACATCTAGTCTCTTACCAGTAGATGCAGGTGGCAATACTAACTTACCTGCTAACTTATCCTCTCCACAGCCAGTGCTGGTCTAATTAAGCAATTAAGGGATCGTTAACACAGACAGAAAGAATAAAGCCCAAGATTAATACTAAGTGGCAATTAGTGGAATTAGGTAGTGCCTATTATTGGCTCATAAGTATAATCAACATGTTGATCTTCAAAGGGAATATAGCCAGACAGTATTCATGAACTGCCAAGCCTTCAGGGGCCTCTTATTTAGTGAAAGTCACAGGCTGAATTGCCCCTCAAACAATTACTTCAGGCTAATCCTGCCAACCCAGAACTTAATCTTTCAGCTGCCTATTGAAGACCTACTCTGGTTTCTCCATCATGCTGCTGTGAGGGTTCTGGAAGTGGAGAGCAGTATCTGGTTTCTTGGTTCCCTTCTATTCCTAGCTGTGATTTAAATGTGACTGGCTGTCAACATTGAGATGCAGTAAGTCACTGGGCCCTGTAGGTCAGAGTGCGTGTGTGAGTGAGTGAGTCATCGTTGCTCTATTTGTGGAACGAAGCGAAGACTGCCAGGCGATCTTCAATGCCTGACTTGGCTCAATGGCTGTCTAAGTCGATGTTAAGTTAAATTAATTCTACTCATTTATCGCTCTGCTTGTAAATTAACCAGTAAAATGTCTAAAACTCGTAACACTTTTCAACATATTGTTAGGGGGAAATTGACAGCTCTTAAAAATGCTCCTTTCTTGAGAACTTCCTTAAAGTTTTCTGAAACTTCTCACCAACTTCTAACTTCATAAAGAGATAGTATGGCATGCAGCAAAGAACCTGAGTGTTGGAATCAAATTTATGCTTGAATAGCAGAACTGCTACTTAAAAGCTATTTGACTGTTAAGTGACTTAAATTCTCTAAGTCTCATGTATCTATCCATAACACGGGCTAAAACGTCTGCCTGATGTGGGTGACTTGAGAAAAACAAAATGACCCATGTATAGTGCCTGACTTGTATTTGGCACAAAAACCTCGTGGTTCCTTTTCCCTAGTATTAAAAATTATTGCTTGATCCTGATATGAGTTCTCCCCTCATAAGTTTAATAGTGTATGAAAAAGCCAAGTGATTATATGACAGTTTGCTTTCCCCCTTTTTTCTGTACTGCTTCGGTCAGCATAAAGTGGTCCTTCTGAGGTTCACTCAGTTCTACTCCATTTGCCAAGGATCCTATCACTCCTTTTGTGGCCTGAAAAGTGATATTCATATCTGGAAAGCATCCAAATCATAATGATACTTTAGCTCATGTTTGTCAGACAGGGCTACAAAAAAGGTTCTAAAATGTTAAAAAGAACAGAATTCTTTTTCTAAAAGAACTGAACAAAAACTGCTTAAACCAGTGTAACTAAATTTAAATTTAAATGCTTAAACCAGTGTAACTAAATTCAAACTATGATATATGGTTATAACAAAGTGATTAAGGAAGATTCAAGTTGCTAATATTCAACTCCATGAATAATAGTAAACGCACTCTCTGTGGGGTACATTAGGCCTTTGGTAAAGCTTAAGGTAAATTTTTCTTTAAGTTGTTAAAATACATTGGGGGAGTTGAAACCAACAGACAGAATCTAGCTAAAAATCAGTTTGTTATACAGAATAATATTTTGTAAAAATTAAATGCAAATGCCTTTTGGCCAGGTGTGCATTCTGCAGCTAGCCACAATTCCTATCACCCTTGATATTTCATGCCCACTGGGCCACCTGTTTCATATACTCTGGGGCTTGCCAAGCTTGCGAAGGCATTTGAATTTCTAGACTCAGGTTCCAACCATTTAGATCAAATTACTGGGCTGCTGCTCAGGTAACTGGGCTCCAGTAGCAGGAGCCTTAGCAGCACATCTGACCTGGCCTTTGGGTAAAGTTTTCCCTTTCAGCAAAGAGATGGCAGCAGTTTCCTGTAGTTATTAATCTTTGAATAACTTGACTTTACTATTTTTAACTCCTACTGAATGTATAACAAGCTTATACAGAATCTCTATATTAAATTTGATCCATATTAATGTTTGAAATACCTAGTATGGTTTCTGTCTTCTTGTTTGAACTCTGACCGATACAGAGCCAGACTGAACACAACTACAAAGGAAACCCAAGCTCTGTACGTGCACTTACCAACAATACCCATAAACATAGAAGAAATTCAATGGTCACTGAGCCTTTGAAGAAAACAACACTATGAAAGAGAAATACCAAGATGAACAAAAGAAATATCCTAGAGAAAAGGAGACAACTTCATGGACAAACATAAACTTATACTTTAAAAAAAAGTAAAATTAGAATTAAGAAGAATTTGCAGTCATAAATGACAATAGGGTACTATGTAAATAGAGCAATCAGAAAATGGGAAAGACTTTATTGCAACTAAAAATACAATTACCTGGATGAAGAAAAAAATGAATGAATAATGAATTGGACAACAAAAAAGTTGATGATATGGAAGGTAAATTTAAGGAACTATTTAGAAAATATATAGATAGTAAAGAGTCAATGAGGTGGAAACTAACAGTAGAACTTAATACATGCCAGACTGTTCTAAGTGCTTTAGTTATAAAAACTTATTTAATTTTCATAACAACTCTCTGAGCTAAGAGCTATTATTATATACAGAGAAGGGTTAAGTAACATGCCAAAAGTCACACATTTAATGTGGTAGCAGATCTGATTTTCAAATCCAGGAACTCTGACCTTACTGTTAACGATAATAATATTCTATATTGCCTATTTTAAAAGTAGGAGATAAGAGATATGGGAGACTTATTCAGGAAGTCCAATAACCAGGTAATTAGAATTCCAAAAGAAACAAGCAAGATGAATAAAAAGAAGAAAATGACTGGGAAACAAGAGTAGAAAATGTAGTCAGCTAAAAAAAGATTTAGAAGGTCCTATGAAGTATCAAGAAAAACATTTTAAAAAATAACATATCTAGACACACACTTGTAAAATTTTAGAACTTCAGGATGAAGAAAAAAAAGCATTCAGAGAAAAAACAACTCGCTATAGAGTACTATAAATCAGATTAATATCAGGCACTTCATATATAGCAATGGAATAATGGTTTGTAAATTCTGAAGTTTAGATTTAAAATTCTACACAGACAAATATTAATCGAATGAGAAGGCAAAATAAAGACGTTTTTGGACAGGCAAGAACTCAGATTGCTAGCATCTATTGCCATCCAAACAGACAAATCAACAAAATATAAAATGTCTTAGTCATTTGGGCTGTTAGAACACCATAGACTGGGTGGCTTAAAAACAGAAGACATTTCTCACAGTCTGAAGGCTGGGAAACCTAAGATCAAGGTACCAACAGATTAGGTCTCTGGTGATCCTTGCTGACCTCATATAAGCCTAATTTCCTAGTTTACAGATGCTGTCACTTGCTGTGTCCTCACATTGAGGAAGGGATAAGAGAGCTCTGCGGGGTTTCTTTTTTAAGAGCACTAATCCCTTAGGATCCATCCATGTTGTTGCAAATGGCAACATTTCATCTTTTTTGTGGCTGAGTAGTATTCTAATGTACCACATCTTCTTTATCTAATCATCTGTCCAAAGACACTCAGGTTGTTTCCATGTGTTGGCTGTTACGAATGCTGCAGTGAACATAGTGGTACATATATCTTTACAAATAAGTGTTTTCAAAATTTTCATGTAGATACTCCGAAGAGGGATTGCTAGGTCGTATGGTAATTCTAGTCTTAATTTTTCGAGGAGCTTTCATACTGTTTTCCACAATGGCTGTACTGAAAAAGGACAAGAACCATATGATTTATCTCATATCTGGGATATAAAAGAGAAAGCAGCAAATACTTAAATAAACAAAACAAACAAACTCATAGTCACAAACAGTAGTATGATGGTTACCAAAGGGTAGGGGAGTTGGGAGAAGGTTGAAGAGGGTAAATGGGGTAAAATATATGGTGAAGGAAGGAAGCTAGACTGAGTGGTGAGCTCACAATGCAATATACAGATGATGTATTATAGAATTGTACACCTGAAATTTATGTAATGTTATAACCAATATTATCCCAATAAATTTAATTTAGAAAATAGTCACAGGGATGTAAAGTACAGCATAGAAAATGTCAATAATATTGTAATAACTATGTATGGTGCTAGATGGGTACTAGACTTATTGGGTTGTTTATAAGGTCTAATCACTATGCTGTACACCTGAAACTAATACGATATTGTATGTCAACTATAACTGAAGACTAAACTTAAAAATTAAAATAAATTTAAATAAAGAGCACTAATCCCATTCACGAAGGCTCCACCCTCATGACCTAATCTCCTCCCAAAGGCCCCCACCTCCAAATGCCATCACATTGGGGATTAAGTTTCAACATATGAAATTTGGAAGGGCACAAACATTCAGTATGTAGCAAATTTATTCTAAGGAAAAAGGAGGACTTGAGATACAAGAAACATCAGCAGTTCAGTATGATTTAGAAATGAAAGACTCCAGAACAAAATTAAAAGTGAATTCATTAGAGTGGGGCTTATAATAGGTCCTCTTCAAAACATATTTATATGACAATAATATATTTACTTCTCTGTTCAGTATTTGGTTCTACCAATAAAATATTTCATAATCATAAGTAATGTAATGTAAATGAGTTCTCAAATTATCATTTGAGATTTTTAAAAATGATGTTCATATAATTTTTAAAATACCTAATGAGTGATAACAAAGAAAATCATTGAGCGTCACTAATTATAAAGAGATTAAATCCAAGAGAAAAAACCCACAAACAAAACATAATTATCAAGCAGCATTTGATTGTGATCAAACAACTTTTTCCTGATTTAGGGAGGAAAAACTCTTTGCTTCTACATTTTTTTCAGAATAATAGAAACAGTTTTTTCTTAATTGTGTCTCAACTATTCTTGAAAAGACAAATAACACTGTCCAGCAATCCTAAAGAAATTGCTAGGCAGGAATCCAAGACCAACTTAACAATTTAGATGGGCTGTATCTGTATCTAAAAATTATCTGAAAGTTTCCCAGTGGACTAAGCATTTTGAGAAGTCAAATCACCAACACCTCATATTTTGCATTTTTCATTTCCAGAGTTTACAAATAGATTACATGGTGAGTAAAACCCTATAAAATATAACCATGTAATATTATAATGTTCTCTGACTATTTTTTTTTTTAAATTCATTTTTATTGTTAGACTTATTGGGGTGACATCTGTTAGCAAGGATTACATAGGTTTCAGGCATACAATTCCACAGTGCATTGTCAACTTGATGCATAATAAGTTCACCACCTAATGTGACCCCTCTTTCCATCCCCTTATATTTAGCTTCCCCCCCTCCTCTCCCACCCCCTGACTATTTTTCTCCAGCTTCCTCAACTTCAAATAACTTAATTTACTTACATCTTGTATGATCTTGGTGGGTCTTGGTGGCCTCATACAAGAAAAATATTAAACTCAGAGCAAATACTTATAGGTGCTATGAATCTAAATATTATTTTAGAATTTTCACAATATAATGAAGCCAAATCTCATTTAAAAGAAAATATTCTTTCATCTCTTATACTTCTCAATAGGCTTAAAAATAATTTTGAAATAGCATGGTAATATCCAAATTTAGTTATCTCTTTAAAACCACATAAGTGGATTCAATTTATTAATTTAATTTCAGAGTAATGTTGGTGAACAGTAACTCTTTTTCTTCTGGAGTTAGTGGGAGGAAGAATGTGGGAAGATTGATTTAAGAGAAAGTTTAATTTGCTTTGAAGTCAGATTTCTTTGAACGAGGGGTAAATTCTTAGACTTCATCAGTCTGTGTTGACTTGCATGAGCACAATACTTCTTAGCTTTGAAGCCATAATTGAGAAACTAATGTACAGTACTTTATCTACCTCCTCCAAATCAGGATGTAAAAGTTAGTCAAAATCAGTGCTATAAGTGCTGAAGAAAATTACTGTCTGACAATTAAGTTCATGAAGTTGCCACTGTGGGCTTATGTTGGCAGCACTGTACAAACAGCTTGATAAGTTTTCATAACCTTGGTGTATCTGTGTCTCACAGTTCTGTTTGTGTCAACATGTGGGGGGTGTCTTGCTGAGTGACATTCATTATTGTTGCGTGCCATTGAGAGACTGTCGGAACTTGAATTAGAGCAATGAACAAACATTAAATTTCTTGTTAAACTTGGGAAGAGTGGAAGTAAAATTAGTGACATGTTAGTCCAAGTTCATGGGGATAAAGCCATGAAGAAAATGGCAGCGTACAAATAAATTATATGTTTTTCTGAAGGGACAGAAAGAGTCACTGAAGAGAGGTCAGGGCAGCCAGTACCAAGCAGAACTGACAAAAAGATTGCAAACGTTTGTTGAGTTGTGTGTCAAAATCTTTGGCTGACTGTGAGAAGGACAGCAGACCAAATAAACACCAACAGAGAAACAGGAAAGTCTTAACTGAAAATCTTGGCATGAGAAGGGTGTGTGCAAAAATGGTCCCCAAGGAGCTCACCAATGAACAAAAGCAAAGGAGAGTCAAAGTTTGCCAAGACCTTTTGGAGAGGCAAGGTGATGTTTTGGACCATGTTATCACTGGTAATAAAACATGGGTGTCCCAATACAACCCTGAAACAAAGCATCAAAGTGCACAATTAAAGTCAGTCAATTCTCCACAACCCAAAAAGTTCTATCAGTCCAAATCAAGAATCGAAACGATGTTGCTAACCATTTTTATATCAGAGGGATTGTTCATTATAAATTTGTACCAACTTGACAGTCAGCCAAGTTTATTATTTGAAAGTGCTGAAAAGCCTGCATGAAAAAGACAAAAACTACGTAAACATTTTGCCAACAACTCATGGCTCTTGCATCACATCAATGCACCAGCTCACTGTCTGTTTGTGAGGGAGTTTTTAGCCAGTATACAAATTACTGTATTGGAATACCCTCCCTACTCACCTATCTGGCCCCCAATGACCCTTTTTTTTACCCCAAAATAAAGGAAATACTGAAAGGAAGACATTTGTATGACATTCAAGACATCAAGGGTCATATACTGATAACTCTGATGACCATTGTAGAAAAAATAATCCAAAACTGCTTTGAAGGGTGGACTAAGTACAGGTATGGGTGCACAGCTTCCCAAGGGGAGTACTTCAAAGGTGACCTTAGTGATATTCAGCAATGAGGTGTCTAGCACTTTTTCTAGGATGAGTTTTCAAACTTAATTGTCAGACTTTGTATAACATGAGACTAATAATGGTAATTATAAACTTGGATGGATAGCATATGGTTGCTCATTAATCCTTCTATTCACTTACAAAACATTTATTGAGAGAACCCTATGAATAATATACATAGTGTTGTAATTTTACGTTTGTTAAACCAGATTCTCCCACTGAAATTAGCTATATTCCTATTTGTGCATAGTCAGAACTGAAGAGAAATTTCCTGTTAAATGTACCATACTTATCACAGGCTTATCTTCTTTTGCTCCCAAACATCATTAAAATGAGAAATGACCAAAGCAAGAAAGGGAGATGAGTCATCAACAGACAAAGGCTTTTAACAGAGTTTTCAGATGATTAAGTTAAAAGTCATGGTAAGTGACTTAGCAGAATTGAAGAAGCTAAAACAAAAGTGCCTGCTGAAATGGACACTAAAAAGGAGGGAATCAAGTTGCTCCACTGAAACTCATAAAACTCTCAAGACTTGGAGGCACCAAGGTCTGAATATAGCAAAAGGTTAAAAACAGGGGAAGAAGTTGGAAATCTGCATTTGAAGTGGTTAAACACCCACAGATCTTCTGCAACCCACATTGCCCAAGTGACAATACTCTCCTACTCACTCACCCATTACATCTAAGTGAGCCAGGTAATTCTTTGAAGAAATTAAGCAAGAAATATTCTTGACTTAAAAGCAGCAGGTGCAATGGGGTGAGAATGAAGTGGTATAACTTTAAATATTTTCTTTTAGGGAATTCAAGGAAAAGGGCAGCTCACTGCATAGTAACCCTGCAGGAAAGCCTACCAGTTGATTAGCTCCTCTCTCACACGGCTTTTTCAGTTAGTCTTAGTATTTCATTCTTAAATACGGATGGACAAGTCTTTTCAGTAAATGGCATTGGGACAATTGGATATCTACATGCAAAAGAATGAAACTGGACTACTTCTTCATACCATACACAAAAAGTAACTCAAAATGGATCACAGACCTAAATGTAAGTAGTAAAACTATAGAACTTATAGAAGAAAATATATGACTAAATGTTTGTGATGATGAGTTAGATAAAGCCTTCTTAGACATGACACCAAGAGCACAAGCCACAAAGAAAAGAAAAGATAAATTGGACTTTATTAAAATGAAAAACTCGGGAGTTCCCTGGTGGTGTAGTGGCTAAGGCTTCGGCGCTGGTGCTGTCAGCGCTGTGGCCTGGGCTCAATTCCCGGCCAAGGAGCTACCCACATAAAAAAAAAAAAAAAAAAAAAAAAAAAAAAAAAAAAAAAAAAAAAAAAAAAAAAAAAAAA